>JAIUCT010000030.1:654409-693754 GCA_021307375.1 Tetraneura akinire
TGTTGCGTGCCAACTCAACCAATATGTTCCAATCAATTATGTTCGGTAGTTAGGTATATTTAATTCATTTATTTAATATTTAATTCGAATATTTATTAGTATAAAATTAATAACTGTTTGACAATAAAATGTTCTAAGTGTCTTTGAATTTGGCTATGGATCGTCTCAGCTGGTCGTCTGCACCAGGTCTTCAGTGGTTGTCTCTGCTGGGTCGTCTGGTCGTCTGGTCGTCTGGTTTGTGTTTTTGTCCTGAGGCTCCTTTATAGCCTCTCGCCTTCCTGTTATTGTCACATTTGTCGTTATGGAAATTGCTCAGTACGGGATATGATTACATTTCATCATATTTTGTTATAACAACTTCCTGTGTTTTAATTTTAATTTACAAGAACAAAAATGATAATTTAGCTGACTAGGCTAACACGACGTCCGGTAACTAGGTTACTAGGTTAACATTTGTCGTTTGTTTACATCCCGTATATTTCACATATTTTACAGTGTTATAATGATTATTAATTTGGTAATTCTTAGTATTACACAACAATTTATATGTATATATAATATAAAATTATATAAAAAATATATAATCAAGATCAAGCCAGGCTAACATAATATCCTGTGACTCATTCTAATTCCAATAATATTCATATATAGATAATATAAAATATAATATAAAATATATACTTAATCTAATAAAATAACTATAATCGTATTATATCCGTTGTAATATGTCGGATCGTAACAATACATTTATCTATACATTTTTAAATAATATTAACTATGTTAATTTTGTTCTTAAAGTTGATCTATTTTTAAGTACCTACCTCACTTATGTTATATTCTTTTTGGAAATGACACATTCTTATTTTTATATATGATTTACTAAATTTACTAATTGCTCTAAATAATATATAAATATGACTTGGTGTTCCTTCAAAAGCTGTTATGTTAATTAATCAAAATTTAGAAAGAGCGTTTAAAATTATTGTTCTAAAAGAAATACTCGAATAATATAATATATGTAGTAGGTATATAAAAATAATACATATATTTAAAACTAACTTGTAAAACACCACTTAAAATCTACTTTATTGGGGCGGGACCCGTTTCGCTCAAAATTCGACCCTTCCTGTTATGCCCAACGGATTTTTATCATTTTCAAAATAGGTTGTCAATGTTTATAAGTTATAACATATTAACATTTACTTCATATTATTTAATATGAATTTAATAATTTGGCTTCAAAAAACAAAACTACAGGTGAAATTCGTCGGTGATGTGTAAAACGAACGTGTTCCGCTACTTTTTCTACATTTTCTACATTTTTTCAAACATTTAAATTTTTTTATGCATTTTTCCAATTATTGAATCAATTTTGATTATTCTACCCATATAATACTCATATAATGGGTACCAATCATGGAGTAGATATCCAAAGGTCTCGAAAATTGAGATTTTAAGTCACACGAAACCACTGCTTATCCAAACCAGTAACAGGTCTATGAGGTAGGTATGTCTTGGGATACAGGTGTAAAGAAGAATTTGAAGTAGAAGTTGAATTTTGATTACAATTTGAATGCAATGATAAATCATTACGTTCGAAAAACTATTCTTAGCGAAGTTCATCAGATAATATATGTACTAATTAAATTTCCTTAATTCATCAGTCTCTACATTCAATATAAATAATTTTAGTAATATTTCAACTTTAAAAACATAAAAAAATAATTTAGTCTTGGGATTTTCCTAATATTTTGGAAATTCATTAAGTTTAGGTAATTTTTAAAAGCCATTCAGATGTTGTATTCATTCTAAATATAAACATTTGATTAATATTATTTAAATTATACAAATATTTATTTATCTATTAATATCTAAATATCTATTCTCCATGATGATACTGATGAAGATCAACAAAACTTTGATGAACTAAAATATGAAAAATTAGAATCCAAAGAGTATTTAACACCTATACAATTCTTATATAATGTATGTCACTCTACAGGCTTAAAAGAAGTATTCCCTGTTATATCGACAGCATTATCCATTGCTATAATACTTCCTGTATCAAGTGCATCTCCAGAAAGAGCATACTCCAAATTAAAATTAATTAAAACTCGCTTCAGAAGCACTATGTCAGAAAACAGATTGGAATCCTTGATGATAATGTCCTGTGAAAAAGATATACCTATTAATAATGATGAGGTAATAAACTTTTTTTCATTTTACAGTACCGTACTGAGAAAATTACTTTATAGGTAACTAATTTTTTTTTTTATATATCTGTTTATATAATATCTATCAAAATTAAATTACAATATATATCTATTTTTAAATTGAATTAAATATTGATTATACTGTATTATTTTACATACATTTGCTATAATTTAAACATTATTAATAAGAATAAATAAATAAATGTTGTTGATGCGTACAGTATTGAAAATACTATTTATTATAATATTACTGTAAAATATGTTGTAAGTTTTTGGTATGTTTTTAATTATTAGATGTAAAAATATTGCCAATCAGTAAATTTAATATTTAAATATAAGTTAAATAGGGTCTTACAAAAAAAAAAAAAAAAATTGGGTGGGGGCTGACCCTACCCCCCCCCCTTGTATTTGTGTCCATTATAAGATAATGTGGGTAGTGTTTTTTGGGGTAGGTGTTAAAAAAAAATTTCTTGCCACCCCAATTTAAATTGAGTTCGGCGCCACTGACCATTACGTTAATTTTTCTTACAAATAAAGGACTGAATATTTCATAAAATTCTCGTTTTTACGTAGGTATATAATGTTTGATAAAATTGGCAAATTTTGGCATTTAGGTAAGAAAATTTTACTGAAGTATATCTACATATTACTTAACATCATATCAAAATATTAGAAAAATCCCAGTCTCATTTTTTTATGCTGCGGCAGGAGTATCATCAGCTCGTCTTTTTTTCATTTCTTTTTTTTTTTTTTTAATAAAGATACCTAATAATAAATTACGAGTATATAAATCCATAAAGAGGAAAAATTATAGAACATTACACCTATAGAATAAACAGTACGCTATACAGTTATTAATTTAACAATAATATTATTTCCCTGCAATATCCATTAGTCATTTCTACGGTATATCAAATACCTTGTTAAAAAAGTTACCTTTTGAAATTTATTAAAATTTAAGTATATTCAAACATTTTCATTATTAATGAAATTTAATACTGCTCAATTTCTCATGCTATATAAACTATATACACTATACAAGAAACATTTAGTTATTTTCCAATTGTATTAATTAACCTACGATATTATATATAATAAAACTTTGATTAATAAAGAACTGGTGAGTTATGCATAATCAATATTATACTACAAAGTTTCATTATTTAAATTTGAATATTTCATAGAATACATTACTAAATCAATGCAAGATACAACAATTTATAATTGGAACAAATGATTCTTCTACGGCGTTAATATTATATGAAGATTATGTTAAATATATTTTAAATATTTATCCTAATAATCAATGTATCAAAAAGTTTTTAAATATATATTCTACCTTGAATAAAATCATATGCGATTGAATAGTCTAGGTATCGTAATACAAAAGTTTAAATTACAAAAAAATATGAACTTTTGTTAATTAAGAAATTAATTTTTTATCTATTATTAATTTTTTTGTTTATAATATAATATTTATTTTTAGGGATTTGATTAACTGTGGAATGTATACGTAATGTTATTAATTAGAAATCATGAAAATTATTGGATATAATTTCCATCGTTTGGTAATTTTATAAGATGTTACATTGAAGAATGGAAATATATTTTACAAATAATTAAACGAAGAAATGCTTCAAGAGATATTAGAACATGTAAGTTGTTTTTATTTTTAAGAAATTGCAAAAAATAATTATTTTTGTTATGCTACAAATTAAAATACTGATAATAACACATTATAAAATGTTTCGATTAATAATAAGACGAATCTATTGATTGACTTAATAAGAATTAAAAGATCACCTGGTAAGTGAGAGATCAAGGTTCTTCGTGTATTTCATTTTGTATTCAATTATAATTATAGTTTTATTTTATTAATTTCATAGTAATTTACCAATTATTTTACAAGGTACTTGTATGATTTTATTTATTTTTGTAATCTTGATTAATAGGCAAATCATTAATTTATTACTGTATAAAATTATACTACATTTTAAATAGTGTATCATTTAAGTAGGTATATTATTATCCTTTTATTAATCTATTATAATACCATTATAAGTACTAAGAATTAATATTATTATTTATAAAATAATATATTAATAAAATAATAAAGTAGGTATATTAATCAAATTAATTTAAATCAACTAATAAAATTGTATAAAGAATTATAATATTAATTTTTAATTTCTTAATATTTCCATGTTAGCACTTATGTTTAATTATACCATAGTTTGGTAATAGATAAAAAACCAAAAACAAAATTTACTCTACAATAATTTTAAAGAAAAAATAGTTAAATAATTATATTATTTATAAAAAAGAACATACTATAATGAACGCTAAATATTATTAACATTGTGTATTATTTTAACTTTACAAGACATTATTCAAAATTTACTTTTTGTTTTAAGTGTTTTTTTTTTTACTTATAACCTGTGAGTATTTGCAGTTTTAAAAATCTTACTTAAATTAATAAGACCAAGTAAAATTTTGTAAGAAAAAAAATATATATACTAATAAAATAATAAGGCTAGGTATATTAATCAAATTAATTTACATCGACTAATAAAATTGTATAAAAAAATATAATATTAATTTTTAATTTCTTAATTTTTCCATGTTAGCGCATTTGGTTTATTATACCATAGTTCAGCAATACATATAAAATCGAAAAAACTTAATTTACTCAATTTTAAAGAAAAAATAGTGGAATAATCATAATTCATAATATATCATATATAAAAAGAACATACTATAATGAACTCTAAATATTATTAACATTGTGTATTATTTAACTATTACAAGACATTATTCAACATTTTCTTTTTGTTTTAAGAGATACATTACTGATGTCAGGCACAAAGTTTTATAATATGTTTTGTATTTGTAACTTAAGAATATTTGCAGTTTTGAAAATCTTACTTAATTTAATAAAGCCAAGTAAAATTTTGGTTATAAAATTTACACGATTTATTTAATGTCAACTTACACAAGGTAAATCTTAATTTTTTTTAAATATTCTATTAAGTACATTAAACAAATATAAAACTAAAGCATGGATTTTATAAGAATAAAATTATGTTTCATGACATGTAAATTGAAAGAAAAAAAAACATACATATATACAAATAAATTGAAAATATCCTATTCTTCTACATAGCTTTCAATTTGTTCTCTTACTTGTTCTTCCTCATCAGCCATGAAATCATTTTCAGTATTTAATGTTTGTTTTATCTCTTCAGCTGTTTTGCCTTTAATCATATTTGCAAGAGTCTTGCAACCAGCATCCATCAGGTTTTGGATTTCCAAATAATTTGCCGCTGAGATAAGTTCACATAGTGTTCTTTGATCCACTTTCAAGAAATCAGCATCCCAACTAGATATATCATCTGAGTATTTATTGCATCATCCGATGGCTTTGTCGACTTCTGTTGGTAGTTGATCATCCTTGTGATAAGTAGCCCATTCAATAATCTTTTTTAATATGCGTGTATTTACTTTTGACAATGGAATGATTTCTTCGTTTTCTTCCTCCAGACCCAAATATTCAACCATAGTTTTGATAATTCCTGAGGCTTTAGCGATTTCGAAATCAACTTGAAATACTTCGTCGTCAGACCTCCGTAATTTTATCATCGGCATTTTGTTAATTTAAGATAATTACCGTGTGATTCTTAAAAGTCGAAAATTAAAATTTGAATGGCTATGTTATTTGGAATATGGAGATATTGAATACGAAGAGATTAACAAAATAATAAATTCGTTAAAATTCAATAACATTTATGTGAAAGTTGAGCAAAAAAAACAAATTACCTATTGAAATAATATATAATATGTATATACTTTTATAAATAATATTTAATGTAATATAATATGTAATTATGTAATAAAGAAAGTTATTTTATTTTTGAACTATACTTGTATTTATTTATTTTTAAAATCCTAATTTAATATTTATATACATCGTATTATAATAATACATGTGTAATCGATTTAGGTGAAATAGAATATCAAAACTCAAAATAGTAATATCAAGGTTAACAGACAGAATAGAAAATTATATAATGTGATAATATTTTAGACTAATAGATGTTTCATATATATCTATAATAGTAATGGCAATACGTCATTACCCCATCAAAATATGAGTATTAAGGTTAGCTATTAACGTATGCCTAGGAACGTTTCGTAACAAATAAACATTATAATTAAATAGAAATTTACAATATACGAATATATATTTATATAAATATATAAATACATTACATATATTATTACACTATAATAACAATTGGAAATTTTAAAACAGAATAATACGATAAAATAAAAATTAAATTAAATTTTGAGGGGGGTGTAGGGAGGGGCTATAGGTCGAGTATGGAGTGGCGGAGCGGGTATAGGCCGGGCGTGGAGTGGCGGGGCGTGTATAGGCGAAGCATGAAGTGGCGGGGAGTGTATAACGAATATGTTACGGCCTTATATCGAGTTAAATTTAAATATATTATATAATTTCTGACATACTATGAGACATGACGTTTTAACGAGAATACGCGATTCTAATGAAGATAATTTCAATATAGACCGGGCTGAGGATTTGGGAGGATCTGTGCGGGGAGGGCAGAACCGGCCTTTTGTACCTACTAACGCGGAACTAATAATATGACATAAATTAATTTCCACTTTTACGACAAAAGACTATTTATTATAATTTTAAATTAAATACATTTTATATTAAAATACATAAATTAACATTTAAATATATTTATTTGTTGTTTTTATTGATGTGCTCCCCTTTTAAAATTTTTAGCTACGCCACTGATGGTGGCTCCATTAAATCTGCATGCTTTGCTCAAATACGTAAATTCGATTAGTTTAGAATGACACAGAGTCCTTGTATTTTTGAAACGCAGATATCTATGTCATACGTTTATGTATAATAATATAGATATTAGTCGCTGGAAACCAATCATTTGGTCGAATTGCTTATCTATTATTCTTTCATCTATGGTTTTCGACTAGTGGATACATAGAGTAATTTACTCTATGAGTGGATCTTCGGAAGAAAGTATTTTTTAGACCTGGTGATACGAGGATATCGCCAATAATAACACAAGGGAGTTAGTTGTAATAAATTTGTACTTTATTAACACGTGTGCACAAGCAATGACGATGTCGAAAAAATATAATTTTAATTTATAGGTTAGGAATATAATATAATTTTATATAATATGATATATTTCAATGTACATAATAATGATATTTAATGCAACAAGGAGGCGTTGCGTACGAGTGGGTGACCGAGTTTCCAGTTACTGCATACATAATTCCACACACCAACATATTATTTTAAAATAACACACCTAATATTGTGCATACCGCGTGTATTCATTGAACTCTTGTTTGTCTTTGGTATTTATTAATAATAAATTATATTAAATACAATCTTGGACTACTAGTCTTAGCTGTACAATTTTGTTTAATCGTAATGTTAAACATAAATCAATAAAATTTGATATTTGTATATAAATACAACGTTCTATTGATATTATGGTATATATAAGGTATTAAGCTTTATATAATATAAATAAAATATATTATATAATATAAGGTAAGGTTAGGTATTAATGTAGGTATATATATATATATATAAGGTATTAAAGTATATATAAATTATATGAAATACAATCTTAGACTACTAGTCTTAGATGTACAGTTTTGTTTCGTAAATCAATAAAATTTGATATTTGTATATAAATACAACGTTCTATTGATATTAAGGTATATATATAAGGTATTAAGCTTTATATAATATAAATAAAAAAATATTATATAATATAAGGTAAGGTTAGGTATTAAGGTATATATTAAGGTATATATAGGTAATTTATAGGTATTTTATAGGTAATTGTACTATCTTAGATTTAAAAATGAGTGTAATAAAAAATGAAAAAGAATTAACTAAGTACATTAAACAGGCATATCCTGAATTAGAATATGGTAAGTTGGGTGTTTCTGACACAGCAATAATTGACATTTGTAGTGTAGTGTTTAAGAAGGGTAATTGCAAAAAGGTTAAAAATAATTTAGTTTAGGCTTTGAATAATGCTAATTCAGGCTTAAGAAAATCATTAGATTATAAAATAAATAATGATGTAAAAAACGATAAACAATTTCTTAAGGTGCTTCAAAATAATGGTTATTCAAAAGATGACTTTTGTTCTATGAACAATAAAATTCTCAACTCGGTATGCAGACTGTTAAAAATTAATTGTAATTATAAAAATCGATATAGGGCATTTAAACGTTGCCAGGCGTGTTTTAGGACGCATGAAGGCTCTATAAGTCATGTCGAGTCGTTTGAAAAGGATTGTATTTTGTTAGATGAACAAAACAGTCTAAAAAAAAATATGGTACTCTGTGTAAAGAGACAATTGTTTGGTGATGGTTCTCCTCAACAAGAAAACAATCATGAATCTGAAATTGTTGATGAAAAGTTGAACATACAATTTAAAGAAAGTGTCGAAAACGAAGAACAAGATTTTATTATCAGTAACCCTGATTTATTCAATAGCCCATTTGAATTCAACGATGATAACTGTTATGAAACAATAGCTGATACAGAAAAAGAAATGACTTCTATTCAAGAAATTAATAAAACCGAGGAACTTCTTACCATTCCTAAACATAAATTAGAAATTTTCCAAGCTGGTGATTTATTTACACTTGAAAAGTGTTATAAGTCAATAGTTGTTTGCAACACACCAGAAGCAGATTTGAAAGCATTGCCTAAAAACTCAAAGAACGTATATCCCATGAATATTAGAACTATAAGTAAGATAGATGGATCAAAAAAGTTAATAGGTTTCAACAAGTGTACTTTGGTAGAAGGAGTCATTCGTTTGTTTGACGAAGAGCTAAAACATATTATGACTATTATAGAGCAAAAAAATGTTATTATTTGTGATGAAATTAATGATTTGCTACGTGGAATGTTTGAAACTGTTAATAACTCATGTGTATTGACTATCAAGAATAAAAATATTACTAAAAAAGGTCTGACTTGTTATGGTATTTGTCGACATGAAACATGCAAGCAGTTTAAACTTGTGTTGGAAAAAAAAACAAAGGATACTTGTGCCCAAATTACAGTTCTGAGTAATAGTCTCGATTATAGCCACAGTGGTAAATTGACTACCTTCTTGAAAGGCAAAAGACGAGAAAAACAAAAACTAATGTCCAAGTATTGTCCACCAATGAGTCTTCGACAAAAGTATATTTTAAAAAGCTCTCCAAGCAAATTGAAACGTGGTAACTTGGGCGATATAAGGTCTGATCGTGTATACTATAAGGTATCTCATGAACAAAAGAGTCGCCATGACCAATCGAGCGATGACAGAGTAGACATGCACTTGTTAAAAGAAACTTGTCCAGAATTTATTAAGTATGTATCTGATCCAAAAGAAAAAGATTTTGAGACTTATATATTTAGTCAAGAACAGTTGGATGTGTTAATAAAGATGGGACATGTTGAGATTCACGTGGATGCGACAGGTGGAGTTGTAAGAGCAACTACGACAGATCCTGCGTTATTTAAAATGGGAAAAAGAAAAGAAAAATTATTATTGTATTATGCGGCAGTCATCATGTCTAATAAGAGAATAATTCCCATTGCTGAGTATCTGACGACTACCCAAACGGCTAGTGCAATAACAAACTGGTTGACAGAGTTCCGGAAATTCTATGAACAACATTGTGGTACTAAGTTCATGGCGCATGTTATTAGTGATTTTTCTACAGCCATACTAAAAGCATTTGTAAAAGCGTTTAATGAATGTAATGAGGTAGTTGAATACCTAAATAAATGTTATGAGTTTATGTTTGAGGGACAAACATTTGAATGCAATGCATTAATAAGCCTTTGTTGTTGTCATTTGATTAAAAATATCTCTGATAATGCTCACAAGTACTACAAAAAAAAATGAAAATATGATAACTCATGGATCGGTAGCATGCTTGGCTACTTCATGTATTTCACCGGCTTTCAACATAACCACCACGGAATGTCTTGATAAGTGGTTCATCGCGGTCACAACGGTACTCTTGTCACCCTTTATGACTACAGCTGTGGAGATGGCCATGAATATCTTAACAGAGCTGAGTAATGATGACTCAAGTAAACTAGTAGATGAGCTAATAACAAAACAAAATAATGTTGCATTAAATGTACAAGAAAGAGATGAGAAAACATTTTACCGATTTAAAGATTCAAAGTTCTTAGCTAGGTATGAAAATATAGCTGTTCAGGTTAAAAAACAATTGACTACTTCTCCTGCTCCTGGATTGGAAAAAAATCAGTTGTACAGTGTTGATTTTCATAATGATATAATGGGGTCTATCATTCTAGTGATTCCAATGTGGACTGGTGTAATGCGGTTCAGAATATTACATACAACGGAAAGAGCGAGTAATGCTCCGGCAGAAAGTTGGTTTGGTGATTTAAAGACTTACAAAAAGTGTCGGCGAATGAAATGTGGAAGATTTGTTAAGTTGACTAGAAATATAATTCTGAGTAGAATTAAAGAAGTACTTTTAGATATACCATAAAATTATTGCGCTAAACGTCCAGTTAAAAAAAAAAACGTTTTCAAGATCAATGAAAAAAAATGCATGCCAATTGTTGAGTTGATTCCATCTGATGATGATGGAGAAGAAAAAGAACACTGGCAACCGAGAAAGATACAAAAAAGTTTTTATTTCAAAGGTCATTTAAAAGCGGCTTTGAAACAATTCGGATCAAAAATAGATGTTAACCAATCGCCAACAGTGAAAAAAGTTATGTTTAATAACTGTGTAGCGCCAAGTGTAAGTGTGCCTGAATCGTTTGATTCAATACAATCAGATGAAATTATAACACCCGATGGAAAAAAAATAACTGAATCTTTTGTATCTATAAAAAGTTATAAATCTCCAGTTGATGGTCAACGGTCTAACATGGCTGTATATGAAAATAGATTACCAAAAGATGTCAACTATTTTAGTCCAGTTTTAAAAAAGAATGGACAATCATTGGATTATGTAGTCGGAATCTATAATAGCGTAAGGGATATTACGAAGATGACGAAGCTATATTTCAGTGACTATAACACGCTATGTGACTATACATTTGAAAAAGACACGAAAAAAATGTGGCTGAGTAATTTTGTTATTGATATACTACTTGGTTTATTAAGAGAGACACATTACGAGCTTAAGAATAATATCGTAATACAGATATTGAGCTGTAATATTTCAGGCTTTCTGAATAACAATGCTCAATCTTCAAAGAAAACAACATACCTAGAACCTATAATAGTCCTGGAAAAATGTTTGCTTGTAATGCCATTGCATATAAACGGAAACCATTGGGTGATTGCCTTTGCCGACTTCAGAAACGGTAAATTCTATTTCATGGATCCGTTCGGTACTGCAGAAAATAAATGTCGTCATTATTTCGTTCGTATATTTAATGAGTTGAAAAAGAATCATATATATGGAAAGACAGGAAATATGTGGCCTAAGATGGAGTTAGAGACACTATACAACTATCCTAATCAAAAAGATGAATTTAACTGCGGTGTCTATATATTGTACTACGCAGAGTGTATGTTTAAAAATGTAGGTGAAATTGTTAATTTCAATAACGATTTTGACCCAATGCAACATAGGATTTATTTAAAAGAGCTTCTGTTAAAGAATTCTGATTTCATGAGAGATATTTGTTTGTACTGCGGGTGTAGGGACGAAAATCATACAGGGATAAACAAGAATAGTGTAGATTGGGTGCAATGTGATAAATGTAATAGATGGATAGTACAACAATGTTTGTCAAGCGTGGGACAGAATATATTAGATTATAATGATGATTTTGAATGTTTAATGTGCGAGTTTAAAGCAAAAAGGTAATTGAGTATTGAGTAATTAATTAAAAAATTTATAATTTAGGAAAAACATAATAGGAGTGGAGTAGGCCTACGATGGGAAACCACTATAACAAAAACGCACCAAAAAGCAGTACCTCCAGTTTTGATTAACACAAGACTAAGGTGGTGTGGAAATCTGCCAAGTTAAAAAAACCTCGATTTTAAATTTAAATTTTTCATAGTTAAATAATAAACAAATATATTATTTTATTGAAACCTATGAAACCTCTAAGTTATATTAATACATTAATGACCAGGTAACCAGTTGTACGTTAAACGAAGGCCGAAGGACCAGTGTGGTTATAATAACTCACACACAAAAAAAAAAACAAGGAAAAAAACCAAATCAGAAAAGACAATATAATATTTAAGGAACAATGATGATGAGGTAACTATGTGGACTTTCGTATGTTTAGTAGTAAAATTTAAAGGGCGAATGTGTAAATAGGAACTGAACGGATACTACACTACTAATTTAAAATTCACTCTAACATAGATACTAAAATTCACAAGATGGGAGTTCTAGACCCTTTACAGTGCAATGGTTTAGACTTGTACATAACCTAACTAATATTTTACTACAGAAACTTAAAACTAAACATTCAATTCACAAACTAATACTACAGCAGCTGAAGATGATAATGATTCGACGATGGTAACTATAGTGGTGGATTGTTGGCTCGATGACCCTGAGCGGCCTATCACAAACCTCCAGGTGTTGGCGGATTTACGCGTGACAGCGGAACCGCGGTAAATTTGTGAATTAGTTTTTGAAATTTTAGGCCAATGTAATCCTTGTTTTCCTATTACTTTAACTATTTTGACAATTGTTTTAGCAACTTTTCTTCTCTTCATTAGGTACTTCATATTCTCTTCGACTCCACTGAACTTTATTAAATAATCCATCAATATTATTTCCACATTGATCACTTATATAACTCTTTGATGCTTCTCTATGATTTTTTTTAAAGAGTAAACTAAACAAATTGAACAATACAATGAATTGTGATTATGACGTTATCCAATTTATTTTTATTTTATTTTGTACTCCTTGTATTATTGTCTTTACATAATACACTTTAGAAGTATTAAATAGTCATAGAGTACCATTCAATTTTTTTTTCTGGTTGGTTTGGATGGAATGAAAAAAAATATTTTAATATTTTCTTTTCTATGTGGGGCTTTACAAAATAATTAAAATTAATTTGTTCGTAAATTGTTATGTTTGGCAATTCGACATTAACATGTTTAGTATGTGTAGTTAATTCAATACTTTCAAAAATATTATGGGTTTCGGATGATATGGTAATCTCTCCTATCTGTAATGTTTTAGAATTTGTATCAACAATATTTTTAGTGAATGTCGGTGACTGTAGTTGTATAATTATGTTGCTAAGTGTTTTATCACTTTTATTATAAGTAGGTGTAGTAGAAAAATAATTATCAAGTTTTCTAGACTTTGTAGCAATTGCATCATCATTTGACATTTCTTATTATGTTCTTTTCGTTTTACGGAACCGAATTGTTGATTTTTTTTATTATTCTGTTCCATTGAATGACAGTTCATTACCACGACCAAAATGTCGTCACGTGACGCCCGGGGACGTTGAAAAATTTTCCCCACGATTTCCTAGACGATTTTTTCTCATCTCCCTGTAATTCAAAAAACGTGGTAATAGTACTATTTATAACTACTTATAATTAAAATTAAACATTATCATTTTCACAACTATATCCCATCTACAGGAATATCAACTCTTCTTTTTATTTCGATAATAAAACGATTGTGGGCAAAGTTCAGTCAGATAATGTTGGTGTTTATTAAAATTTTGACATTTTTTATTAAATATTTAAAATACAAAATTTCATCACACATATAGTACATGAATGAACACCCTATATAATTTTTCAGTTTCTAAGTTCAATATTCAATTTTTTTAACATTATTGTAAAATATTGTAATATAATAAGAAAAATCCATATAAATACTTTAAATATTGATTTTACTGAAATTTTAACTTTAAATACCTATAAAAAAAATTAAGTCTTGAGATTTTCCTAATATTTCCTAACCTAACCGGGACCCGCCAAAACGCATGGTGTGGACAGGATTGTATTTAATTAATATATATTTTTTTACACTACAAAAAAAAATAAAAAATAATATAAATTATTATGCTTAATATATTTTACATTATTTTTAAGTAAAGGTATTTTAAATAGTTGTATTACTTTTATACCGTAAAATATGTGAATAGTACTCGTGCATTCAGGGCCGTAGCAACCTATTATTGCGCTCGGGGCAAAACTTCAAAATGCGCCCTTTTTAACTTTAAATTTGATACAATACTTAACAAAAATTGTATAAACATATAATCGCTATAGTTATTTGTAATTTTATTAAAATTAATACTTAATTAATTTAGAAATAAATGTAAAAAAAAAAAACAGAATATATAATAATATTCAAGACATAAATACATTTAAATTGTAATTTTTCGTGCTTTTTGTCCAGCGTAATCTTCAATAAGTTCATTAGTATCTATCCTATTTACTAACTTATGTTTAATTGATAAAATAGCCAAATCGGATATTCGATCTTGGTTCATTGTCGATCTCAAATAGTTTTTAATAAGCTTTAACTTGCTAAATGATCTTTCGACGTCCGCGTATTGTAAGTTATAATAATATCGCCTTATTTAATATATAAAATATATGTGTTTGTAAGTTTGTATGAAATTTTGAAAGTAGTAATAAAGAACGAACGTTTTTTATAAGTAACATTATAATCCTTTTTATACCCGAATCTCGGAAGGTAACGCTCTACCAACATACAAAAATATCATTTTACTCCAAAAATATATTAATTAATATTATATGCCTAAATGAAAATAGATGTTGATATTCGTTTTATAATATTAACAATCATTATTTGACCCGCAGCTGGTATATTTTAATATTGGTATATAAAATTAAACAGAAATACCTACTCGACAATAAAATTAAATGTCATACAAAAATGGGAATAATAACACGTGTCAATAATATACAAATAGGTATTTAATTTTATAGTTATAGGTGTAATGAATAAAATTATATTAATAATATTATATTGTATAATAATTACAAAATTATTTTAAGAATGCATTTTTATTACTTTTAATGCAAAATCATATTCTATTTAATTTATAATAACCCGGGCGCCATCGGGAAATAATAATTTCTTCATATAAATATAATTCATTATAGGTACTCTATTGAATATTTTAATCATCAGATTTAATATAGGTAAACGAGTAATATATATATTAATTTCAATTGTTTTCAGTTTATTTTGCGCCCGGGGCACAGGCCCTTTCGCCCCCTTGCTACGGCCCTGCGTGCATTATATAAAACGGTATGCGTTTAATACGAAAATATTTTCACTATAAATACTTTAATTTTATACATTTAAATATTTAATATTCTAATTTATAATAATTTAGTAAAAATAGTAGCTACAAAAGCGTATTGTTTTCCTGGATATTTACAATACGCTATTTCGTTTCTATATTCTATGTTATTATTCTTATTAATATATTAATATTCTAATATGAAAAATAATAAATTAACATTTTTCTTACCTTAATACCAATTAACAACTTTCGATGTTGTCAGCAAAACAGTCACTGGCATAAAATATGACAGCGGTTTGAAATAAAAATAATTGAATTAAACAGTAAAAACACAAGTGTGGACGTGTGGTATTGCCGTATTTGTATGTTTGTAATGCTAGCTCTACACTCTCGCGAGGTCGCCTTGTGTCGAGGTTAGGTTAGGAAACCGTGGAAAAAAAGGAGATGGTGAATGAATACAATACACCGAAGCAGGTCAAAGTTTGTAGTGTTTGTACATTTATGATTTATGTGTTTGATAAATTTGATGGAAACAAATACTAGTATTTATAATCAATGGAAAAACCCAATACTTGGCGAATGACAATTGACAATCATAAAGAATTTGTACTGTTGTAATTATAATCCTATTTATATAACACATCACTAATGAAATGTTATTTCTAAGAAATGTGGTTAATCTACATGGTAATAACACTAATAAAGTAATAAGAATAACTAATAATAATAAATATTAAATTATAAAATAATAGTATTCTCAATCTGTAATCTGTACAATTATTGTACAAAGAATACATATTAAATATAAATTATAATATACAATATTCTTAAAATATTATAAATCCATGAAATACTATATTGTAAATATAATTTCACAGCATATTAATAACACAATATATGAATATTTCATGAAATTAGACCATGGGCCCAATTCTTATAATTAAATAAGGCCTACCGGGATTTCCCCTGTATCCCGGTGGTCCAGTACGCGCCTAGATGTAACATACTATTATTAAAAATGTAAGTATGGTGCTTTGGTTAATATTTAGACACATAAATCATAAATGAAAATGCAAGTACAGATTTTGTTAGGACCCCGCAATCTCTCGCACCAGGCCCCGCAAAATCTTGAGCCGGCACTGACGATTATGATTATATACGATAAATCGTTAGTGGTCGAACCGTAATGTGTGAAAGCAGCTTAAGACTATTTACGGTATTTTTATTAATTATAGAAATTTACACATTTCAATTTTCATACAGATGTAATAATTTCAGGATACTGTATTCGATTGTTTTTAATTTTGATAATTCCATATTTCAAATAAAGATAATAATTAAATAAATAAATATAAATTATATTTATCGTCTGGTCTATGATCAAAATAGATAAGAATAAGAATATATTATGATCGATGATAATATGTTCGGATTTCGGGAGGAGCATGGTTGGGAAAATATAAAAAATTAACAATAACAATAGCAATAGATATTTAAGAACAGACAACTCTTTGACGATCACTGATAAGCATTTCCTTTATCTATGATCAGCATTTTAGCAATACATTTATCAGAGTACCTATTCAGACTTCAAGTTGATTTTAAGGATTTAGGATAGGCAACTCTGCGTACAAATTGACGATCAGCAATAGATTTTGAAAACCCCTGGTTTTTCTTATCAAATATTGCTAGCGGACCGTACGTTGATTATCCACAACCGATTAACCGACGTTGACTGATGAATTGATGACTAATTGCACTTTTAAATTTTTACGTCTGTACTTTTGATAAATGTAAACCTTAAACAATAAATATAGTAAAAGTATGAGATTTAACAGTGTGTTTAATAAACTGTATAGGAATAAATTTAAATCTATACCAATTGGCAATAATAATATATTAATTAATAATGTCCTCAGTTCCTCCCAGACCCTTTACGATGGTACCACAGAATAGATAAAACCAGAATGGACAGGTTTGGTTAGAAAATTGTGATAAAAACTGGGAACCCGGTAGTTATAAGAAAAAAATGATAAGTTGATAACATATAATGAGTGCAGAAATACCAACGTCAAAATAACAATTTACAATTTGAAATGTAATAATGCCAACAATATAAAAAAAAATATTGTTTTTTGAATTTTCAAATGAAACCTTGGGACCAGGCATATGCAACTTCAATGTTAACACATACAAATAAATTGTGCCGATTTCACGGCACTAAATCTGGTTGGGCACTTTGCTGCGCTCTAGTAGCATATAATAATATTATTAATACGCTTAAATATAACAAGAGTTTCAAGAGTCAAGACAATAGAGGTAGAGGTATATGTTATATCTTATATTCGTGAATTTCCATTTTAGATTTAGAATAATTACTATTTACAATTTTACAAATGATTTAGATGTTAGTTTTACTATTTTAGATATAATGTGGTTGTGTCGCTTGTGATATTGTAAATATTATTAATTATGTTATGTAGTACAAATACTAATTACTGTAATACTTATAATAAGTATTTGTATATAATATAAAATATTTAAAATAAAATGGAAAATTTTAATATAAATTAGTACAAAATCACAATAAAATGTAACAAATTGTTATTTATCAACCACGATAAAACAATGTTTTATTAATTAGTCGTACAAATATGGAAATAACAATATGCAAGTATTGTAAATATATACACAATAGATAGATTTTATTCTAAGACCATGTCTTTATAATTATAATAATTATTAATTATTAATATTGAATATTTTTTCATTATCTACGACCGTGGATCAACCTATGAGTAAAGTCTAATTTA
This sequence comes from Tetraneura akinire, assembly GCA_021307375.1. NCBI lineage: Eukaryota > Metazoa > Arthropoda > Insecta > Hemiptera > Aphididae > Tetraneura > Tetraneura akinire. The sequence goes on from JAIUCT010000030.1 coordinate 672,793, forward strand.
GATAGTTAATATTAAATGTTAGTAGAGTGCAGCACAGCGCCAAACCCTAATTTTTGCTGTAAAATCGGCCACTGTATACATGGACAGTTGCTAGACCAATTATTCTAAGACCGTGCTTGGGACATAGCCCCATCCTCATGAAAAGTGACGCAAAGCGGCGCTTGAGGAAGTGTGCGAAGCCAACAAGCGTAGCGAGCATCCCTTCCACTTAAAGACAACTCATAACCATTACCAACCTATTTTGAAAATGATAAAAAGACGTTGGGCAATCGGAAAGGGTCGAATTTTGGGCGAAATGGGTTACTACCCAATAAAGTGTAAAGTTATAAAAATAAAAAAAGTCATCATGAAACTTACCAGGAACTTAAAAACATTTTGGACCACAAATCAATGTCTTTCTTAACCAAAGTAGTTATCAAATTTTACTATACACAAACTAGGCTTAGAGATAATAACCCATATTTTGTTTATAATGATACTTAGATCATAATAAAAACAAATATAATCTATAATTAAATATAAAAATTTTACTGAAAAACATATAATATTCAAGAAACTCAAATTAGTTTTCCATAATTTTTTTATTTAATACGGATTTTACGAGCTAAAATTTGTACAACAAAATTGAACGTAGGAATTTGAAAAAAAATATACATATAAATATAATCAATTACATATTGAAAAGAAAAAATATATTTAATTAAATGCAATGCCGTTTATAATTTTAAGGCTATGACAAATAACATTATCTTCATTCAACAAGTGTATATATAAAACTTAACCTGTTTGTATAAATGGCAACAATCATAAAACACATCTATTTAAAAATTATATTAATTTAATTAAATTAGGTAAAAAAATAATTTAAAAAAAAATTAATATAAAAAATTTTATTTACACATAATTCTAATAAGCATGAAATGAAAAAATCTCCAGTTTTATGGCTCGTTACGAACGTATTATTGTTCATTACTACTTAAAATCATTTAAAAAGTCAAAAAATGTCGTTTGTAAAAAAATTAATTATAAGAAATATTGAAAACATACATAAATTATGATAGCATCATGACTTGTCTTGTACATCAACTTACTTAGGTCTTTCTGCCATTTCTTTTTGAGCAATTTCTTCAGGGATAACCAATTCTTTGTACTCAATTTTAGAGACACAATGGTATCTGAAACACAAAAAAAAAACTTTATTTAAATGTTTCAAAATGTACATAATTTATTATATATTTATTATTAAAAAATAATATAATACTTTTAAATTTAATTTATAAGAAAAGTTCTTGTAAATATATATTATAAACTAATAAAGAACCCAAGTCCACAAAAATTTTACCTTTTATTTAATTCACGAATTTCAACAACAATTTATCAGTTCAGTACTAAGTGCAATTTGGGTTTTTAAATTTATTTAAAACTTTGTATATAAATTATAGATTAGTAAAATAATATAAAAAATAGTCATTATATTGGAAAGCAAATATGAAAATGAAAAAAAAAAATTGTAATTTGAAATTAATTAAATAATAGATAAAATTTTGAAAATGAACTCTGAATATATAATCTGAAATTATACTGAATAAATGATAGGTAATTGAAATATTTGTTATAATATACATATACTCATACTTAATAATATATAATATAATTAATTATAATATACTATCTAACTAGTCTGAGCAACATTTAAATGTTCATAAATTTTATATGATATTATGTACCTGGAAGACTTATATTTCATTCTTATGGCAGCTTGTTGAGTGTGTGCTGCACCTTTATAAGTTTGATTTAAATGTTTAAGAATAGGTAACAAGTCATTTAAATAGTAATTAGTCAATGAGGACATCTCTTCTGGCCAAATATCTTCATTATCTAATATTAATTTAGCTAATGCAACAGCGCCACAGCCAACCATAGAAGGTGTATAGGATATGTAGGGATTAGCTTCTAACAACTCAGTTCTTCTAAATACTGAAAAACAAACAAATAGATATAATTATTATTAATCAAGAAAGATACATTAAAGAACAAAACTTACCATTGCCAAATACATAACTTTCAATGGAACATTACAATGAACACAAATATGCCTTAAGAAAATAATAATTGTAGGATTTGATACATCAAACCCTAAAACTTTTAATATTAATTGTTCCGTTTTAAGTACTTGTTTTTTTGTATAAGTATCATCGGTTATGTATACAAATTCACTAACATCTGGTGGATAAATTTCGTTATATTTCCTAGAATTAAAATTTATTAAGAATATGTAGTTTTTATAATATTTATTTTAATGCCATATGATACATAAAAAATAATTAATATTATATAGGTACTATGTACTTCTTTTGTTTTATAATATGTATTCAATTTTTTTTCCAATTTAAAAAAATATATGTAAGTACCCATAAGATAAAAAAATCGATCAATAAAATTTTATTTATAATAATATAATAAGTTAGGTACTTATGTTTATTAAAATAAAAAGATAATTCTAACCATAGAACTGGTTAAAGTACAATTTAAATAACTATACCAATGAACATATTACAATTTGTAATTTACTAAAATACAGTTTTAAATTTAGTCAATGGGATTACAAACACCATATTGATATATTTACAGTATTGTTTGATTATAGAAATCTTTTCAAATACATAAAATTTATAAAAATAAATATAAAATAGAAAAATAGAGAGTTTTTTATTAAAGTATCTATAGAAAGTATTAATAAATGAAAAATGTAAAAATTATTTTAATTATCAGACATCAGTAAAACAAGTTTGTAAAAAAACTTTTTTTTTAAATAACAAATGTATATAAAAATAAAATAAAATCTTCATCTTCAAATCAGTCTTCATAATAAATTTTAACATAAATACAATGTATATTATCACAGGAAACATGCAACAAACATGGCAGCAGTCCCCAACAATTGAAGTTTAGCTCTAACCACTGACATCAAACTTAGGAAACGATCAATAAATGAAATGGCTAAATACATAGTTTCATTTTGCAACTTTTATTCTTGAGCTACTTCAACCAACCAATCCACTAATATTGCCCGCATGCTTTATGTTACATCTGGCTGCCTTCTCATATAACCAGGCTTAGGACGATGTAGTTTCTATAAATTAAAAAATTATAATAATCATAAATAATGAAATACGTATTTTATTATTTTAAATATTAAAGTTTTTGAAATACGTATTTGTTATAATAAAAACAAAATTTTTTGTAGACATTGAGTATTATTATTTAATAAAATTCTACAAGTGACTCAACACCAATATAATAAATAATGAATTTAAATAATTATTACCTCAACATCCCTCAGGTAAGAATATAATTCAGATGTATAAATATGTATATAACAATTTAATCAATTTGCAGACATTGAATTAAAAGAACTTTGTAACGATTTGTCATGATCAATTGACATACCTAGGTGAATAAACAATACTAGAATCTTAATCTTTATGCAAGGTATCATCTTTTTCAACATCACTTGAAGATGGTTGAATGATTTGGCCAACATCAGACAATGGTTTTCTTTCTTTTAAATGAATCTTAGGTACAATGGCCTTTTAAATGATTATTAACATTAAATTTAAAAAAAATAATATTAATATGATATATACACTACCTTTGCTTCAACAATTTTGGCATGATTTTTCAGTAGTTGTGGTTTTTGGTTTTCAATATTATTTTCTGTCAACTTTTCATTAACTTCTTTAAGAGCAGGTGGATTGTTTTCATGAATAGTAAATGGCACAGAGAATTTTTTTTCGAAAAATTAAATTTTTTAGTTCCTTGAGGCTGAAAAATTAAATAAAAATATCAATAGTAAATTCTAAATATTGCTTAAATTATAATATTTATATTAACATAAACCTATATAACGTGACCTTATTGTCGACCGACAGTTTGATGGAAATTTTCGTCCATTAATACTTGCAGCACCACTCCAACTAATAGAAACTGCACAATAAACTATTTATTTATTTATATACAATTATTTTGATTATTCACATTCAATTTATTTTATTTATTTATAATTATTTCAAATACATATATTAAAGTTAAAAATGATTTTAAGTAAATTTAGCCTTGATCAATAATATTAATCTATTGCTCTTGTATGATTTCCAAGCAATAATATTTATAAACCTCATAAAATTTTAGTGAAAAATAAGTGTGATACCTACTAAATTTCTTCATATTGTATAAATATTTCAAATAACTTATTTAATATTGTATCAAAATAATCACATACGTAACTTTTATTATTGGATAAAAACTAAATTTATCATAATTTAAAATTGATACACTTCATTGAAAATTCAATAAAATGTAAATGTAGTTAAATTAAAAAAAGAACTGATACTCCTGCCGTAGGGATATAGGTGTGCATATCATAGTATTTGATTATAATTATAATTTAAATGCAATGTTAAACCATTGCATTCGAAAAAACGATTCTGAGCGAAGTTCAGTCAGATAATGTAGGTATTGATTAATAGATTGCCGTTTTTTCGTCATTTTTTCATCGTTTTTTCTAACGTACAGGATCAATTTTGAAAAATTCTAAAAATGACCTAAATAAAGTACCAAGAACATCCACTTTCCTACCGGAAACATATGCTATTTGTGAAAATCGGACCATTATTTCGTGTAGTACAAGTGTCATCAGTCATAAAAACAAAAAAATATAAATATTAATTTTAAACAGCTATAAAAAAAAAAGGTTACCATGGATTTTTTTAATATTTTAATATGATGATTCAGACATAGTAAGAAAAAAAAACAAAAAAAAAAAACGGCGGTCACCCATCCGCTATCGATGCCTGGCGACGGAGCTCAACACCGAGATAGCGTTCGAGAATATTTCGCCGACTACACCACACGCTTCTCCCATAGAGCCACGTTTTTGTGAATGCCAATTTTTCGTCATTTTTTTCATAATATTTTCGTTTAAACTAAAAATATCAACTTTAAACAGCTATAAAAAAAAATTGAGACAATGGATTTTTTAAATATTTTGAATTAATGTTAATTAATATATAAGTATACTTCAGTAAAATTTTCAGACCTTAATACCAAATATTGCTAATTTTATCAAACATTATATACAAAAAAACGAGAATTTTACGAAATATTCAAAGTCCTATATTTTGTAGAAAAATGAACGTAACGGTTCCAAAATTTTATCACATATACATAGTACCTATATAAACTCCCAAAAAAAATTTCAAGTCTCTAACTTCAAAATTGCCCGAGTTATCGTGAAATATTGAAATCGAATTCGTCGAAATTTGAAAAATGCCGTTTTTTCGTCATTTTTTGGTCGTTTTTTCTACCGCATAGGGTCAATTTTGAGAAAATCGAAAAATGACCTAAATAAAGAATCAACTACATCCACATTGCTATCGGAAACATATTCTATTCGTGATAATCGGAGCATTATTTCGGGTAGTAAAAGTGTCTTCATACTTAAAAAAAAAAAAACAAAAAAAAAAAAAAGACACACATCATTGTAAAACCAATACATTCTTCGCTTCGCTCAGAATCTAAAAGAGAAAAAATGTCGTCGTTTTATAATACATAATATACTTTTTTGATATATTATTAAAAAATAGCCGACCCGTCACGGCTTTGCCCCTGATAAAAAAGAAATAATTTATGGTTGATAGAGAATTAATATAAGAATTTTATAATACTTATGTATATGACGTTTTTTGTTTTATCTCCTATTAAATTTAAAATCATAAGATGATTCGGGTCCCCAGTTCGAAAAAATGCCACGTATAATTGTCTATGTGAAAAGCACTCTGTACGAAGATCTAAGCCAACGTACTTGAATGTTTAACCTTGAGCTTTGTTTATCGTAATGGCATAAAAAACTTTAACCGGGAAATGAAGCCGTTTGAAAGAAAACGGCAAGTCAGAGGAAATCATGGGAATTCTCGGAATAAATGCAATTTCTCCTATTGCTGGCCCTGTAAGAATTACTGCTTCTATAATGTTATTTCGCAACGATTTTATTTGTAATCTTGTACCGTTACATAAGTTCGGTGGTTGAAGGTTACGTAATAATGTAATTGGAGCACAATTTTTAATTTTAGCTTATGAGGAGGAAATCCCGAAGGAGAAAGAGAATTGAGAAATTCTTGTGGATAATGAATAGCATCATCTGTTAATGTAACTGTATCAATAGATAGATATTCACGTGAATGTCCATCGAATTTTAGAAGGATGATATCATTGATTTTTCCTGCTGTTACATTTCTCGGAGAGATAATAGCTCTTTCACATAACCACTGATAAGATTCATTGGACAGATTAAAAATGTCAGAATAAACTGTAGAAATCAACTCCTCCACGTTATTGACAACCCGTTCAATCGTGTAATTGACAGAAATGTAACCATTTTCATTTTCTAAAGTTCCATTTCCAATTTTCAACTGAAAAAATATCGTCCCCCTCCGCATAAATAAACTCTCATGTTTGTTCGCAAATAAAGTTTTTCTACATATTTCCATATGCGGGAAGATTTTAAGCAAGCATTCGTTAACGACATCAGCTCGAGTACCTTTAGGGATCACTGGTAAGGTGTGACGGAAATCACCAGCGAAAACAAATGATATAGATATGCCACCCATAAACTTATTATTACACTTAAGATCTCTTAATGTTCGATCAATTGCTTCGATATGGGATCTGTGACTCATTGTACACTCATCCCACACAACAAATGAGGTATTTTGAAAAATTTTTCCAAGAGGGCCTTTTTTAAGAATTGGACAAACGTATTCTCTATCAAATAATACATTTAACGGTAACTTGAAAGTTGAATGAGCAGTTCTGCCGCCACTAAGGATAGTTGCTGCTATACCAGATGAACTGCTAATGCAACTTTACCTGAGGATCTAATTTAAGCCAACTACAAATTATTTAAGAATGTTTTTCCTGTACCACCCAGAGAATCTAAAATAAATACTCTTCCTTAATGATTCACTACGCTTTCTGTAATCACATTAAAAGCATATTTTTGATCATTTACTAATTTTGGTAAATTGATTTCTACAAATTCTTGTAGTCGGTTATTGTCGTAAGAACTCAAATTTGAGAATTCAAAATGATCAGATGCATTTTCATTTCGAACAGGTGAGTTCATTCCAAATTCAGTTAAATATTTGTCAGACAGACAAACAACTTTATATTCTATTTCAATCAAATCTCTATTAAATATTTCATCAGAAAAAGTAAATTGCAAGTCATTTATTTGAGTGCGCTCTGTAGGAAGAATATCTTCACAAAAATCATTTCTGAACTGTTCCCACAAAGATTGATGTTCAGGCGGTTGGCAGAAAACTATGATTGTTGCAAATAATTCTCTTAATATAGAAGGACTTTCTGAAACAGTTGCATCGGCTAGAGCATTTTTCCATTGCTCGTCATTTTCTAAGAGCCCAAGAGTAAAACAGGCAGCTTTAAAATTCACGTGATTGACTCCATCAATGGCCTTCAAGCTTTCAAATGAGGTAGGACCTTGTTCATAATTTAGTAATAATCTTAAATGGAAGCACTCACTTTAATTTGGGTGAATCGTGTAAATTCTACCAATGGCACTGCCTATTTATATCTTTTCCCTGTATTCTCTTTAACCAGCCTCTGCTATGATCCCAGGTATAATAAGAAGGAACTATATAGAACAGTGTTTTCGCAAAATCATCATGTGAACACAGTTCAAAAATTGCAGTTAGTCTTGGTTTTGTTGGATTTTCAATAACTTGATGAAGATTATTAGCATTAAAGAAAACACGCCGTCCATTTTCTAAATGGCGCTCTCGGCATGATGATGAATTGGTAAAGCGGTGTGCGTAACAAAGAACCACACTCGATGGCTATCAAGCTCAGACTGAAACTATGATGCCACGTGCGGTGAGCTATGTGCTAATAGTGAAGTTATAATAATACGAATAATAATAGGAATATTGGGTATACATGTTGTCATCAAAATCTATACTATCTATACTATTTACCTATATCAAATATAGTCATGACAACACGTGTACCCAATATTCATATTATTATAATATAGGTACAATTGTTTTTAATTTTTTATGAACTTTTATGAACTTTTTTTACTGACAAAGGGTACTAAAACCTTCAGCAGAGTGTCGGGTTTCAGCCAAAAAAAATTTCAGCCAAATCGGTTCAGTAGTTTTCTCGGTAAGCGCGGTCGTAGAAAACCACTTACAATATTTTATATAATAGTATAGATGGTGAAATAAGCATTTATTTATATATTAAAGTACTCATATACAGTATACTGTATTGTGTATATCTATACAAAAAATTAATATGTATGTATATACATATTTTAATAGTTTTTCATTTATTTATCAATTTCATATTGTTTATTTAAAAAACTGATTAATTTTATTTTGTAAATTTCCAATAAATATATTCGGATAGATACAAATTATAATTCTAGTTCATTAATTTGTCTCTGAAGGTCAACCATAGTTTGTTCCCTTTTCATTATGTCACGTTTTTCATTGTTTATTTCTGTTTGTAATTTTCCAATTTTTTCTTCATACTGACACACTATTAATTTGTATAATGATTCCCTTTCCGCTATCTCTGTTCTTAACTTGGGCAATTGTTCCGACATTTGATCGTTCTTCGTTACTAAGGTCTAGCATAAAATATTTTTTAATATTTTCTCGAAATGGCTATATTTAAAAAAAATTACTTTTAATCTAATCTGTGCCATTTCCATCTCATTTAAAACTACTTTGAAAAATGACTCGGTAGTTTCATCGGCAGTATTTTCAATCAAGCACAAACTGTCCTTCAACTTCTTTTCTTTGTTATACGCAATAAAAACTTCTTGAGCCAAATGCCATTCCCATTTTGCATCTTTATACTTTTTCATATTAAGCATGATGGCGTTTTCCAGATCATGAAACATTTCATCCAATATCTTGCAATATTTATCAGAAATACTGTTCAATATTTCTTTTTTTTGTTGCACTAAAACCGTCAAATACCTATAAGAGGGAGAATAATATTGATCCTATTTAGTAATTCTACAAATTACAATACATGAACTGACGTCTATAATTCTATATATTATACTACTTTTCTCGCTTATGTTCTTTCACTTCAATTTTCAAAACACTAAATCTTATATAAATATTATACGTAAAATTATACTTTTTCCGAGAATACACCTTATACCTATTTAATGATTTTCACACACATAATATTAATATTTATTTTTAACATAAATTTAGTAATGTGTACTGTATACCTACCTACTAAAAGAACGAAAAATTATTAGTCTTAGACTCTTAGTTGAAGTTTCTACAAAAAAAATCCCTATGTACTAGATACTGCAGATGGTGTTATGACAATAATCATTTGATGCATATTTACGAGTAGATACGTCTACGTATACTTACTTTGGGAATAAGTATAGAGGATATTCACTATACAAGATTTCCATATGCCTAGTGCCAGGCCGTTGTTGAGAAATTTCGTTCCAGAGAGCGTGAGACACGAAGTTATAACAACATTTTGGCGGTAACGTAATGATAGGTGAAATCATCGATGCCATCGTTGCTGTGTCTAATATTTTGGTTCGTTTTTTCATCTAAGCGATAAAATCCCAAAATATTAGATGGGTACCTACTCTACAGATGTCAGTTTATGTTTACTCGATTTTTTAATTTTAAATAAAATTGTACAGCCTTACTTCTTTCAATACCAATTTGATTTTCTTTTTTAATATCGATAGCAATTTAATTTTACAAAACATTTTATGATCACTTATTCCGATGATATCCAATTCGTTCTGTAAAAACAACGGTCGGTAAGTAAGTTTAATTATTTTTCTATGATTTAAATAAAAGTGCCTCCGATTTTTGTCAGATTAATATATTTTAATATGTATTAAATAATTTTGGAAATTTAAAGTCTTTCTTCTTTTACACGATTATAATATAGGTATAGAAATAGAAGTATTTATCGCAATAAAATAATATTGTAATAATATACAAAAACAACATCATCAATCATCATAAATTCATAATATTATATATGTACCTCGAGATACTCTAGTAACTTGTTAATGTACGGATGGGTGCATGGCTGGTTTATTCTCACGGTCAGCATTTCTTGTTCGACGTTATCGTACAGCACTTGGTAGAAATCGTAAGAATCGTTCCTCAGACATATCGGACCCCTGTTCTTCAACACCAGCCACACTTTTTTAACGTTCGGTTCTTTGGGCGGCGGGGCACAAGACAATTTGTTCCTCTCATCGTCCATTTCCACGGGCAAATGTACGCCTGACGGTATTGGCGTGCATATTGGTTGACCGCACGCGTCCAACCAATTCGGGTCATCTACGTCTCCCATTGAGACCGCCACGTAACCGAACAGCCCGCCATCGTTCGTCAAAGTTCGAATGGCTATGTAAGTGCGATTATCCTCCGACAAAAAATTTCCAAAATCGCTTACATCCATCGTACGGTTCCTGTAGGGCGGCTCATCCTTACTCTCAATTGACTGCAATAGACATATTTTTATACCTATATTATATAAAACGCGTGCACACGATTTACGAAACCAGTAACATATATTTAATTAATATTCAAATAACACTTTGTATTTAAATCTATGTAACATATTATTTAGGTAATTGATGTTTCGACTTGTATAAAAGTATATTATGTAATAGGTACGTGTTTTTCAATGTACTCGTATTTAGATTCAAAAAAATAAATAACAATTACAAAATATAATATAATATATAATAGCAATTAAACAATTGCTTAATATAGTTATAGATAAAACTTGGTCCGTTCAATTTTAATTTTAATTGCTCTTGTCGGCAAAGTAAAACTGATTTAAGCATAACTCATCACATATTTGAACAAAATCGATTACCTACCTAGTTACCTAAATAAAAAATAAAATATTAATTAGATAGAAAAAAATATAGTTCGCGTATAGCTTATTTCAACTACGATTTAGACCAAACCATGGCCTGCGTCGTACCTATATGACTTATTTTAATGACATATGTCATATATGATATATATGGTTTTAGGGGTTCAAACCATCCTCAAATTAACAGGGTTATTTATTTATTATAACTTAATATTATTTACAAAATAACAATATGTTATAATAACAATTATTGTATAAATTATATAAAAAAATGTAATTAATTTTGTATTTATATACATTACCTATACAATATACGTGATTTTACTTTTTATATATTTTTACTATATTAGATAGGTACTTTTGAAAATTCTTAGCACGCCCCTGTATATCAGTGTTTTTAAATCTTTTTGTCATGGTGACCAACAAATTCGAAATTTCTGATGAATTTCAATTTTTTGTAAAAAATTTGAAGTTAGGTATACAGTTAGCAACAGTGGCGTACCCAAAGGGTGGATTTCTGGTCCAGACCCCCTTCCATAGAAATTTTATACAAAGTATGAATGCTAATATACTAATACATATAGTAATATACTAATATATAACATTAACATTTATATTTTTCATTTGTAATATATTTAAATAAATGATATGATATTTAATATAATTTTTGAACCCTCCTTATAAAATTCTTGGGTACGCCCCTGGTTAGTAATTTATATTATATACCAATTACTATATATATATATATATATTTTAGTGAATTACACATTTCCATCATTGCAAAAGTATTTAATTTTGAATATTAATTCATAAATTCATAATTCATATTATTGAAATATTGATTATAAATAATACTTTTTAAAATACAGATTATGATTTTATACTTATTAGTTATTGCAATATTAGTTTACAATATTACAATGACTAATCATCAAGAATATTTGGTGACCCAATTTTGGATTGCGCTCATAGGTTGGGAAACACTGGCCTATATATTATTTAGAGGTGTACCCATGCTTGTACTTATCTAATAATTATTAATAAATAATATTACGTCGGCAGTTTTTTCGTCGTCCGAAGACGCGTTTTCATTCATCGTAGACTTCAGCCAGTCGATGAATTCCGCGTATGTGCGCCGGCACGGTCTTTCGTGGAAGGGAAATTTAAGTTTATTGTTTTCAATGTCCATTGACATTTGACCCAGTGCTAAGTTCCGGATCCTTGCCGCCGTTACATCTTCTTGAGGATGTTCCAGGATTAAAAGTAACCATTCCTGTCGAAAATAAAAGTATAAATAGATATAATTATTCAATTTTATGTTGCTATTTTAGCTATAAGTAAATAATTATAATTTTAAATTTATAACTATACGATAACTAACAATTATATACGTAAATAACTATTTTTACAAAAAAAAAAAAATAATAATAATTAAAATAATTAATAGGTACCTACTAGCTAAAAATTAATGACAAATTAATATCAACTAGGTACTACCTAAATTAAAAATTATATTATTACCTGTAATTTAATATTTTAATTAATATTTTATTATATAATATTGTAGACTGTCACTGTGGATTACCACAGTCCACGAAATTACAGTTTAATATAGTATAATATTAGCATAAGCACAATTTAAATTTTCTATTTGGGAGCTAAAATTTTTTTTGTCATAGGTATTATGGTACGCATCTCGCATATGAGACATACATACAATACATATTTTATTTAGCAATATTGCAATATACGAGTATATAGAGGCTACAGAAAATTTTGGGGCTAAGCCCCAAGCCACCCTTATTTACGCATATGAATATTAATTATTAGTGACTAGTTAAATCGGTATATAAATATATTTATATATTTACCATTATCATAAACTAATGAATGATAAAGGTTTCGATAAACAAATGACAAACTACTAGAGGAAGAGGATCTATATCGGTATTATGAATGTATAATAAAATATATGTACAAATTTTCTGTTATAAAAAATGTCGTAAAAACTCGAAATTCTAAATTTTCATAAAATAGTACTAATTTGCATTATTAATCTGTATTAATTGACTGTCAGTAGATACCTGCTTATATAAAATTATCGCTATGGTTAGAGACACGACCAGTGGAGCATTGAGAGTTCCGAACTCCCGACATCAAACATGTTGCTTAAATTAGTAAATACCCCTAGTTTTAATTTTCTCACGATTTACAATTATTGTATTCAAATTATCATTGTTGTTTGTTAACCATGAGTATTTATAATCATTATAATTACATTATTCTTAAACTATTTAATTATTAATTACTACGGTGAAAATTATTAGTTATTTTTAATTAAATTAATGTTTTAAAAACTAATATAGTAATATAATATAGGTACCTACTCGAACACGAGAAGATAATTAGGTACTTACCTATACGATAAATAATAAGTAACCGATTTTTTCAGATCAATCAATAAACATTATTCAATGTAAAACATACGAACATTGAAATAAAAATATAATTTCTATATAAATTTAAATAAATAAAAACCCAAATCCACAAAAATTTACTTTTATTTTAAGCAAATACGTATTTCGATAATAAAGTTACCATCATTAGTGCAAAACACCGACTGTACATTGTCATCTAATACAAGGTAATCGTAGGTAGAAACGTTAATTCAACAGTGTTATTTTTTACTGTTCGAATTATTTTAGTTCGTTTTATTCGGAAATCCATTTCTTATCTTAGGTACATAAAAATTTTCAATTATTTAATATTTGAAAAAAAAACTATTACGGGTAGGTACTTATAACTATATTGATTCTTCATAATGCAAGCAGAAAGTTTATTTTTATTTCGTTTATAATTATTTAAAATAATTTTAATATATTAAATAACTTGAGTAGGTACTTATAGTTATAGTGACTTATACATTATAATTATTATATACTCGTATATTCATTATTGGGCTTTCGGTTACTTCATCATGCTGTGTAACTACTTAATTTTTTTCCCTTATAGGTGGTCATGTTTGTATTTTTCAGTTTATTACGTTATCATTATCATTGGTTGGTCTTTTTTCAATACCCATTGCCCATCGTGCCGTGTCTTTAGTCATAGCCTCACAAGACACAGCACAAAATTATTCCCGTACATTATATAAATATTAATACATTTTAGATTTACTTGTATAATAGATTTCTCATCAGATTCTTCTATTTCATTAAATGCTTCCTCTAGATATGTTAAGTAAATTAATAAATCCTGGGCAAGAACGTTTAAATCGGACATATTAAAATATTTAATCAATTATTATTTAGATAGGTACTTTAAAAAGAATAATTAATTTTATTAAAAAATGCCCAATAATATTCATTATTATAATATTAACTATAGTAACAAACAAATGCTACTTTTATATTTGTCAATTGAATATATTTGAATGCATTAGGCCTACAGACCTATATAATTCTCAATTTAAACATTTTTAAGATCACACATATCACAGCAACCATTCACCCATGTGGCCATGTGGGATGTAGTTCGTACCTACTAGAAAGCTCATAAATATTTATAGGTAGATAGGTAGGTAACTAGGTAGGTACTTGAAGGAAACATCGAATGAATTTATATAAAAATAAAAAATAATAGAACTGTAAATAAAAAAAAAAAGATGAGCTGATACTCCTGCCGCAAAGGATACAGGTGTGTGAATCATAGCGTTTAATTTTAATTAGAATTTGAATGTAATGATAAACCATTGCGTTAAAAAAACGATTCTGAGCGAAGTTCAGTCAGATTATAATTTTCGTTTAAACTAAAAATATCAACTTAAAACAGCTATAAAAAAAAATTGGGATTAGGGATTAAAAGTTCAATACTTCGCTGCTTAGTTTTTGTATTAAAGCTTTTGGATATTGATATATCTTCTAATCTTTCAATAATAACAAAACAGTTTTCATTGAATTGTCGTACACTCTAATGCTTTTCCATGAATCTAGTTTCACATAATGTAGTTGACAAGTCCCGCCACACACACCAGCAAGGTGAACCCATGTCATAGTTAAGTTACAATTATTATCACCAATAACTTTCAAGCGGACTGCACTCTCTTGAAAAATTTAAATTAAATTCTTTTATTTTACTGATACAATTTCTAACTTCAGTTAAAACATTTAAATCATTAATAAATAAGTTGAGACGGTGACTAACACAGTGAGAAAAAAGAGCTCTAGGATATTAATCCTTTATTCTTTTTTGTACACCTGAAATGTATCCTGCCATAGTGGCACAGCCATCATAGCCTTGACTAACACATTTATTCATATCTAAATTCATATTGTTACAAGCTTCAAAAATTGTTGTAGAAATATATTTAGCATCAAATTCTTGTAAAAGATAAAATCCAATAAATTCATCATATATATTATTATCCTTGATAAATCTTATAGATATTGATAATTGTTCAGTGCTACTTATATCTGCTGTTTCATCAGCTATTATAGAAAAACAAGATGCTTTATTTATTTCTTTAGTAATTACACTTTTTAAAACTATAGACAAAGATTCTATCGATTCATTTTGTGTACGGTAAAATATATATGATACATTTTTAGGAGATTTCTCTAAATGTTCTTTTAAAATAATATCACCAGCATCAATTCTAAATTGTAATAACTTATTAAACACAGCTAAATTATCATTTTTCTCCTCTTATTGGCAAATTATGTAATGCACAGAAGTATAAGGAAGATAATATAGGCATTATCTTTTTTCTATTCTCTGTAATTTGGTTACTATAGTTGGAATTTAACATTTGATAAACACTATTATTTTTATTTTTTATGTTTATAAAGTCATTGTAACGCATAGAGGATTCAATATGCCATTGAGTTAGTGAATTTTTGGATTTTTCAAGGAATTTTTGTAACACTGAAAAGGTTTAGTTATAAAATGCCCTTGAAAGGATCCATGTGTTACATGAGATCGAAATAGTACACAATAAATACAAAAAATACCTTTTAATATTTTTGAATATGTTAACCAATGGTAAATTAATAACCATTTAAACAAAAACGGTCTTTTTCCAACAATAATATCATCCTTAACTGTAATATTTACTTGGCACCCATGGATTCCTTAATAAAGTATATTTAAGGTCTTCAGAAATAGTAGATATAGTATATATTTTCTATATATAATCCAATGACATTCTCATTATTATTATCATTTTGCAAAACTATTACATTCGACTCAATCAACTTATTTTGCTTAGGTTCATAATCATTAACAACATACTTCTGCAAATATACATATTTAATTGTAGACTAAAATATTAATTTTCTATACTATTATATAAAATTGTAAGGGGTTTTCTACGACCGCGCTAACCAAGAAAACTACTGAATCGATTTGGCTGAAACCCGACACTCTGATGAAGGTTTTAGTACCAAAAGTGGTAAAAGTCAGTAAAATAAGTTCATAAAAATTCATAAAAAATTAAAAACAATTGTATCTATATTTTGAATTATAGTAATAATATGAATATTGGGTATACATGTTGCCATGACTATATTTAATATAGGTAAATAGTATAGATAGTATAGATAGTCATGACAACATGTATACCCAATATTCCTATTATTATTATTCGTATTATTATAACTTCACTATAAGCACATAGCTCACCGTACGTGGCATCATGGACTGAGTATGAGCTTGGTAGCCGTCGTGTGTGGTTCTTTGCTACGCACACCGATTTACCAATTCATCATCAAGCCGAGAGCGCCAAGAGCAACTCGAATGTATAACAAAAGACAACAAGATAACACACCAGTTCTAGCAGATGCAACTGTTTCAGAATGTCCTTCTAAATTAAGAGAATTATTCGCAAAAATCATAGTTTCTACCAACTGCCTGAACATCAATCTTTGTGGGAACAGTTCAGAAATAATTTTCGTGAAGATATTCTTCATACAGAGCGCACTCGATTAAATGACTTGTAATATACTTTTTCTGATGAAGTATTTAATAGAGATTTGATTGAAATAGAATATAAAGTTGTTTGTCTGTCTGACAAATATTTAACTGAATTTGGAATGAACTCACCTGTTCGAAATGAAAATGCATCTGATCATTTTGAATTCTCAATTTTGAGTTCTTACGACAATAACCGATTACAAGAATTTGTAGAAATCAATTTACCAAAATTTGTAAATGATCAAAAATATGCTTTTAATGTGATTACAGAAAGCGTAGTGAATCATTAAGGAAGAGTATTTTTTTTAGATTCTCCAGGTGGTACAGGAAAAACATTCCTAAATAATTTGTTGTTGGCACAAATTAGATTCTCAGGTAAAGTTGCATTAACAGTAGCTTCATCTAGTATAGCAGCAACTCTCCTTAGTGGCGGCAGAACTGCTCACTTGACTTTCAAGTTATCGTTAAATGTATTATTTGATACAGAATACGTTTGTCCGATTCGTAAAAATGGCCCTCTTGGAAAATTTCTTCAAAAAACCTCATTCGTTGTGTGGGACGAGTGTACAATGGGTCACAGATTCCATATCGAAGAAATTGATCGAACATTAAGAGATCTTAAGTCTAATAATAAGTTTATGGGTAATGGGTGGCATAACATTTGTTTTTGCTGGTGATTTCCGTCAAACCTTACCAGTGATCCCTAAATGTACTCGAGCTGATGTTGTTAATGCTTGCATTACTTATACGTATATGGTATATAGAAATAACCACGAAAATAATGAATTTATAAACCTGTTTTCATTGTATAAATATTATTAATTATCATACTAAATGTGAACTAATAAACAAAATACGAATATCACTAATTAATAAATATTGTCGGCCCGTATGTTATATTATATAAAGCTCGTATAAATGTACAATTATTATAATAGGAGTATAATATGCCTCCTAATAATAATATTAAGGACTTAAGGTGTAACGTAATTACTATATTTTAACAATGATATAAATGTCATAACTGCACGTGCCACGTACAACGGTTCTTAATAAAGATAAAATTCGATTACAAATTTTATCCAATAATATTTTGTCGATTGTGGAATGGTTTTTCTTAAAATTAAAATTATTTTTACCCTTTATGGTAAACCGGGACTTTTGGTGGGTCAAATAACTGGTGACATGTTCAGGTGTACAGAGACTTATGGCAACCCTACTTTATAGACTGTACTTCTATAGTTCTATAGTCCACAATCTACACGGTATACAGATATGTTTTAAATATAAAAATTATGGTTTAAAAAAATCTCAGTGGGTGCATTCGCATTTTTTACCATATTTATTACCATTTATATAAAATATTAAACATAATATTAAATATGTCATTCAGAGTGCTCAAATAATTTTAAATACTAATAATGATCATTGTTATAATTTAATGAACATTGCCAGTGAAGTTCAAAATATAAACAAAGATCCAATTGAAAACACTTTATCAATATTACCACTAAAAAAAATTAAGGTTATCCAGCGACACAGCAGTGTCGCGAGCTAAGTAAAAAAAAAAAAGAAGGCGAAGCGCTCAACCGTGTATATTTACAGAAACCTAAACATTCCCATTTAATACGTGTTAATATTTTGGTATTCTTTATTAAAGGCTGTAAGTCTAATAAATGGACCAAATAGTTAGAATGAGGTATTAATCGATCGAGAAAATCATAGACTACGTGCTTTTATAATTTTCAATAGAATCGGTTGAATAATATTTTAGTTATGAGCACAAAAACTGTGGATATTTAAGTGATCATTTTATATTATTTTCGTCGCCGCTGCCGTATTAAACGCGGCATGTGGTCGGGGATGGGTGAGGGGATTCTTGCGATGGCGGCGTTTGTCTCCCACTACTATTGCTTCCCCCCACCGCTAGACACATACATCACACTAGCACACGAACATGGTTCACTATCGCTTACCGGTAATCGGTGCGACGGTGGCGCATTCCTTACTGCATTCCGTTTACGTTCTTTCGTCTCGCGTCCTGCGTACCATGATTTAACTAACATGGTATGATGGCAAAATGAATGTATTTCAGTTCATGATACGCATTGAAAATATCATGGAATAATAAGCTAATGCTACCATATTTTCCATTGAAAATGACGTCACTTGGTCCGATTTTTATTTATTTCAGTGGTACATTTAAATATCGGAATATGAAAATTAGTAAACAGGAAGAACCAAGTTTAAAATAAGTTTTAGTTTATGCTGCTTCTAGGAATTATGTATTTATGCTTATAATGAATTATTAATTATATAAATAAATGTAATAATTATTGTGTATATTGTTTATAAATAATACTTGTTTCCATCTTTGTACAATTTTATTGTTCATTAATGTGATTTTTTATGAATAAAATTTGTTTAATTTATTTTCTTTAAATTTTATTTTATTTTAAATTCCTTGCAATTACTATGCCTAAATGCGCTGTGTCTACCTGTGTGGGAAAGAGGTCTCCCAATAAAAGAATAATGCTACATAGATTCCCTAAGGAAGCTATTTTACAAAATAAATGGATAAAAGCATGTGAGAGCAGTGTGTAGAGTTGATCGTATTAATGTAAATACAGGTGAGCCCCCAGATTATTTCAAATATTTTTTATTTTATATACTAAAACAAATTAATAATTATTATTTATAATAAATTACTTAAATGAAATATGTTCTTAATACTTTTTATGATATAGGTAGTATACATACATTTGTAATGATATTATGAAATATCATCATTTATTCATTTTCTTTAATTGTAATTTTAATATAAAATAAGATTATAATATTGTTTAAATAACGATCAACTTTTAACCAAATTTCATTATATTTAATAAAGGAATCAACATATATCGAAACACCGTCGCAGTCTGAATAAGCAACTCTTTGTGAAACACATATACATAACGTCGAAGACGGCGATCATGTACACTCAGATAATACCTACCACAATAAAATTGTTTATATTATTAAAATAAATAAGCGACGACGGAATCGGCGACTCGCAATATAACAAGGCATTTATATAATGCAATGAAAAGGTAACCACAGTCGTCGACTAGAGGATTAATAATAATAACTCAATATAATCGATCGGCTCGTGGGAAAATCAATATTTTATCGTTTTATATAAACATAAAACCATAAGCTATTCATTAACACGACATAATGCATCGTGGGAAAAGCCTTCTGTAGATCGAACCAAAAATGTTATAAATACAACCCGACGACACCTACCAACAAGCAGTGTTGGTCCGTAGTCTCGGCGACCAACACCGCCGCACACAACATCTTTTCAAGAGGACTTATTTCGGAAGTTGTTGACGGTGTTTCGACATATACAAGATTCATTCATCAGCAGATTCACCAGATTTATTTATTACTCTTATACGACCTACGAGTTCAACTCCATTTCCAGTTATCGTCGCTGAGTCAAAGTAGTGATTATTATTATTTTTATATAACCATTTGTGGTTTTACGAATCATCTGATTCGTGAAGTCACAATTAACACGCTTAAATATTAAGATATAACTAAAATAATATAACTCGAATAAGAATATAGATAATTGTTATATATCGAAAATGACTCTTCTTTTAAATAATAGCCAAGACACATTTAGATCTTATTTCACAATAAAAATAACATCAAATTAAATTAAATTTATAAAGTAACGTAACTAATAATTTTATTAATTAAATTAGTTTAGTATTGATGGGTCAGTTATCAACATTCGTATAATCATATATATCTTGGTGACTTTCGAACTCATTACCCCGAAACCCTTCCGACACAGGAAGGAAGGTAATAAGGATAAATATAAAATATTAATAAATTAATTTAGAATTACAATTTTTATCAACAATTTTTGGAAAAAATGCGGCGAATAGTCTGGTGGCGAGAGGGTTTGCAGCGAATCGGTCGCGGTGAAATGTCCGGGTTCGTGTCTTGTCACCACAGATATAAAAAC
>JAIUCT010000030.1:708754-743654 GCA_021307375.1 Tetraneura akinire
ATCACAATGTTTTGTTGGTACTTTTTACACTTATTTCCCGGTTTATTTGTAAATACTAATTTTCAATTTACAAATCTTATTTCTAATTCCCCGAAGGTGTAGTTTATTAACTTCACATTCAACACATAATCCGTAAGTATATCGTTTTGAAAAATTCATAATAATAACATATGTGAATTTAATTAATGTGTTATTGATATTAAGATTTAACTAATCTGTTGGGTTGTAGTTCATAAAATTGTTTTACTAATGTTACTTACTCGTTTAATAGGAAAATGGGTGATTACATACACGATACACTCGAACATAGCTCAGGACAACAAAGCAATGGTACGTCTTGAACTAGCACAAAATGATCAAATCCGTGTGTGTAGACCATTCGATCCGCTAATCCATGATTTAGATCCTCATTTTAATCTTACTCGATTTGCTCATCTCAAAAAACGAGGATGTAAAGTACCCCAAGAAGTGCTTAACAAGTTGTTAGAAGGTTTTCAACAAGATAAAAATGGACACAGTGAACAGTCTCACTTTATGCACATGGCAATGACTAAAGTAGGTATTGGAATGGATGCCGCTGTTGTTCCTATTAGATATGGTGGTTTATCATTAGTTCAAACCACTGATTATTTCTATCCACTTGTTGATGACCCTTTTGTTATGGGAAAAATAGCTTGTTCAAATGTTTTAAGTGACTTATATGCTATGGGTGTGACTGAATGTGACAATATGCTTATGTTACTGTCAGTGTCAACTAAAATGACTGAAAAAGAACGAGATGTTGTGATACCATTAATAATGAAAGGTTTTAAAGAAACTGCTTTTGAAGCTGGTACAACAGTCACAGGAGGACAAACCATCGTAAATCCATGGTGCACTATTGGAGGTGTTGCTACTACTGTGTGTCAACCAAATGAATTCATTATTCCAGATAATGCTGTAGTAGGTGATGTTCTTGTGTTGACTAAACCCCTTGGAACACAAGTAGCTGTAAATGCACATCAATGGGTAGACCAACAAGACAAGTGGAATCGAATAAAGTTAATTGTTTCAGAAGAAGATGTGAGAAAAGCATATCAACGTTCTATGGACTCAATGGCTCGTTTAAATAAAACAGCAGCTAAATTAATGCATAAATACAATGCCCATGGCGCAACTGATGTAACTGGTTTTGGACTGTTAGGTCATGCTCAAACATTAGCAAAACATCAAAAAAATGAAGTGTCTTTTGTCATTCACAACCTTCCTGTAATCGCCAAAATGGCATCAGTAGCTAAAGCATGTGGTGATATGTTTCAATTATTGCAAGGTCATTCAGCTGAAACATCTGGAGGACTTTTAATTTGTTTACCAAGAGAACAAGC
The DNA here is from genome assembly GCA_021307375.1 of Tetraneura akinire. Taxonomy (NCBI): domain Eukaryota; kingdom Metazoa; phylum Arthropoda; class Insecta; order Hemiptera; family Aphididae; genus Tetraneura; species Tetraneura akinire. The sequence continues at coordinate 710,119 of JAIUCT010000030.1, forward strand.
TGCTGCATATTGCAAAGATATTATGGAAGTTGAAGGCTATGAAGCATGGATTATAGGTTTAGTTGAAAAGGGCAATCGTACTGCTCGGATAATTTATAAACTTAGAGTAATAGAAGTTCCAGCTAAAGAAAAAGAGGGTGAACTTTGATAGAATTTCAATAAAATTAGTGCCATAAACAAAAATAAATTTTATGGAATATTAACTTTTATTTTATTTAGTATCTAGCATAATTGTTTCAATAATTTAAATCCAGTCATAAATGTGTATAGTTTCTAGGTCTAAATTTTACACCTGCTAGACTAAAAAAAATAATTTTAATAATATGTAGATATAATGACATTTAATTTACTTACACAACATGCAAGTGCATGTGTTTATTTTTTCTTTTTTTTATATGTATATGAAATATAATCTAATAAATGCATTTTTGTAATGAACAGAAATGGGCCATTTGCATATAATTATTTATGAGTTTAAAATAAATTAATAGGTAAAATTATTACATAATATAAAAATAATGTGTTGCAATTTGTAAATAAATAGTTTTGGATTATAAGTTATTTAGTTACATTACTACAACTACCTATATAAATCCAATTAATAATTTAAACATTATGGTATAAAATATAAAAGTAAGTTTATATCATATTGTGTAAATCCTTCTGATGTAAAAATAACATTGATTTAATAGCAATAAGAACCAATACTAAAAATAACTTGTCTTATGTATATTTTGTATAATATATATATATATATATTTATAGAGCATATTAAAAAAATAAATAAATAAAATTATTTTATTCTTATATTATTTTTTGTACACAAATTAATATCATGTGCACAAAATATAATATATTGTTTCTATTTTAATAATTCTTTACTTTATTTATTTAAAATATTCAATTTATGTGTGTGTAACGTGTGTAGAACATTACAATTAATTGAAATTGAAAAACAATGGACCATAAAAGATATTGTTCCAATCATATAGTTCTATTATACTATAAGAATATATACAATATACCTGACTAAAGTTTAAAATAAAATATGAAATTATAGATTTAATATAATGTATAATGATTTTGTATTCAATGATATTCATAATCACAATCATATAAATATCAGTGATACCTTAAAAATTTCTTTTTTGAATAAAAAATGTATAAATATAATTTAATACATTTTTAAATTATTAAAAGAAACGTACCAAAATTAAAAACTGATATTTTATTATACGAGTATACAATATAGTTGACATGTATTGATTGATAGATGAAGAATTGAAGACCGTATGGAACTCTAATCTAAATTCTAAAGTTCTGAACTAGTTACTATATAATCAACATAGACCTATAAACTAACTTAGTTTATATGTCTATGGTAATCAGTATTCTATGGTTACTAGATATTGATAATTTGGAATACTGGTTATTATCCAAGATCTATAACTATACTATACTATATTAAAATACTTACTTACTAGTAAAATAATAACCCGAATACTATGGTAGCGGAAAAGCTTTTCACCCCCACCAGTATTCCACTGACAGAACTATGGTGGTGGTAAAGCTATTCAGCTGGTGAAGCTTTGGTTGCCGCAAGAGTATTAAGCACCAAGTACATATATAATATTATATTTATATAAAAATGCAGTAGGGTGCAAAACATTTTTTCTATAAAATATAGGACTTTGAATATTTCGTAAAATTCTCGTTTTTATGTTTATAATGTTTGATCAAATTGGCTATTTTGGGTATTAAAGTTTAAAAATTTTACTGAAGTATACCTACATATACATATTACTTAATACGAATATACGATATCAAAATATTAAAAAAAAATCTCAAGTCCTAATTATTTTTAATAGGTAAATACCTATTTAATGTTGAAATTTAAGTAAAATATATATAATATTTTCTTATTATATTTTAATATTTTACAATAATGTTAAATAAATTTTTTTTCTAGATATATTATGGATATTGGATATTTTTAAGTCACGCGGCAAACCAATTTTTTTTAATTGTGATGAGTTAATTTATATATAGATACATGTTAATAATGATATAATATGCAAGCAGGATGACCCCAAGTCCATTAGGTAAATTGTATTATTAAAATGTTATCATTATTGAAACCATGACAAAATTGTGTTTAATTTTATTGTTATTTAAAAATAATATTTTGTCATGCCTATAAAACACCCCCAAAAGTTTAAAACACTTTATTTTGTGCATAGAAGTCTCATTTATATTTTATTTCATTTAAATTTAAATTAAAAATACAATTAATGTACAAAGAAGAACAAGCATTATAAAAAGAGTTATTATATTATTTTATTATGAAAATACTTGTATTTCTTGTTGACTAGCAGTAGATAATAAAAAATTATTCATTTGTGCTTTTAAAGTGTCATCTACTTCAACGTCAATATCATAACATGCAATTTGTTTTTGTTCAACACCTTTAACACTTTAATATTTAAAAATTACATATAATAAAAATTTAATATAGGTAATTTGTTATTACAATATTACCTTATAATATGATTAATCACAATAGGATCTGGAGGATGTAGTAGTAGTAGAGTATTTAGTCTTTGAGAAACTTCAGCAAACTTCATACGAGAACAATTAAATATTTGTTCCATATACTTGTCACAATTAATATATTCTTTTTTATGTGAATCCTAAAATACATTAAAAAAAAATATTTATAGGATACATTAAAAAAAAAAATTTATAGGTGTATAAAGTATTTAACCTGTAGCTTAAGAGTTTTAATGAATTGCCATAAAGCACTTATAATTGGTCTGATTTGAGTATGAACACATAAAAGTCGAGCTAATTATTGATCCAATTTGAATTGCAATGGCTGATAATCAAGAAGAAGTAAAATAGTACAGCGTACATTTTTATCTCCAGGGCGTTTTACCTTATAATAAAATATATTATAATTAAAAATATTATGAATTTAAATAAATACCTGAAATTCACCAGTTTCTTCAGTAGTTTATAAATGAACGTTACAGATACTAAAATAATTTTTATAACGTGCACAGTATTACAATAGTATCATATAAAATATTTTAATTTATTCGTCATTTTCAATATATTAGAAAAAAAAAATGCAAGTAAAATGATTATTTAATTATCGATTGGAAAATTGGACGATGTTTTTGGTAAAACATTTCCATTAATAATTAATAAGCAAATTTCATTATTGTAAATGGTCGTCGTTTAATAAAACCATAGACTTTTTTTTTTAGATCTCTATTTTGTCGTAATCTTACAATTTCAAAAAGTTAAATTGTAAAATTTAAAGTTTACATTTTTTAATTCAATTTAATTCTTGATCTCACCTTTTTAATTCATAAGAATATTTTTAATAATCTATTAGACATATTTTGATATATGATAAGATAATATTCTATAATCTATGTGATAACTGATATTCCACACCTTAGATCATATAAATTAATAAATATTTATATGATCTAAGTTCCACACATTATTAACGCGTGTGAAGTTAGCAAGTGGCGTCCAGCAAGTGATAAGATAATCAGAAAAATCGAATGGACACCACGTATAATGAGTTGCCTATATTGCACAATCCACGGCATAAAATATGCAACCCAGTTTTTGACAAATTTTTCAACATTTAAATGCTAATGCGAATGGTGATTTAATATGTATAAAATAAAATTTTCCATTTTTCTACCGACCGTCAAAATTAACTCTACTCCTTAAATTTGGTACCTAGTAAATTTGATGAATATCAAATTATTTAATACGTTCAATATGTAAATTATACTTTTTTGCCATAGTTTATTGAATTTATTTTTTTAAATTAATATGTTGTAACAAATAATAAATGTAACGTATTACATGTAATGTAACAATTTTTTTTAATTTACTGATATCTTTGTCTGAATTTTAAGACACTAGAAAATAATAATCCAACAGGCTTGCAAGAACACTATAAAATATGCATCCAAAAGTATGAAAAACTAATAAAAAGTTATTCGTTTAAATAACATTTATAAAAATGTTACTCTATTATTATTTAATATATCAACTTTAATCTATATTTTATATAATTAAATGGAGACTCATGACTACCCGGTGTAGAAAATGACATTTTTAGTACCTCACTGTTTTCTTTTACTTGAGGAATTTCATTAATATACTCAAATTTACTTTCCAATTTCACAGAAATGTCAGTATCATCTCTACCGATATTAATTATATTAACACTCTGAGATTTCTTAAATGGACGGTAACTTATTGGTTGAAGATGTTTATGTTGTATTTCTTTTTTTCCGCATTCTTCAACAGAATCAAGAAATGTTTGATCTTTTTCATTGTCCGAGTTATAATTTTCAGAAATTTTTTTTTTTATTTTTCTCATAAGGGAAATCAAGTACCCTTGTACACCTTCTTTTCCTAATACCAAATTTTACTTGTTTGCAAACATTAACTACACGATCACGGGTCACTTTAACAAATCGTCCACATTTCGCGTTTGATATGTACGGATATTTTGTCGATCTTTGACGGCTGATTTCGGCCATTAGATAAACTGACGCACAAAATTTTAAAACACGGTCGGATAGGAAATTTTGTCTTCTTTCCGAATGTCTGCCATGAGTGCTGCCACACTTTCCGGAACATCGCTGAAACGTCAAAAAACCGACACCCTGTTGGCGTCCACTTTCGCGTTTGATATGTACGGATATTTCGTCGATCTTTGACGGCCGATTTCGGCCATTAGATAAACCGACGCACAAAATTCACACCCGTCATTATTAGAATTCTATCGAAATGGACGAAATGCAATTGATTTTTTTTTAATATTATATTATTATCATCATTTATATTGAACAAATTATTAGTATTAGAAATTGTTTGAATTCATTTGGAGTTTTGGTTTTGACGTAGGTTGGTAGCTATTTATACTAACCATCATGTCAAATTGTAAAACTTAATAAGAGGAGGACGTCATGGTTAGACAATTTGTCAATTTCATTACATATCTACGTTTATTTCATTAAATTAACAATAATATGTATATTAAATATTATACCTAATATTATACAAATTATTATTTTAATTTATATTTTATAATTTATATAAATAATGGTATATAATTATTGTGACGATATTTCAACTAACGATATATTTATAATAATAAATTATAATATTGTTCTTCGCTTTAAAATATTTTTAATAAATATTTAATAATATTATTATGTTATATCAAATATTTTATGTCAATTTAATTATGGATGAATTAAAATTTAGATCACACTTCATTAAAAATATAGATAGTAGGCTTCTTAAAATGATTTTCATCCAAGGCTATTTTTTTTTTATAGGTACATATTTTTATTATATTATTTACATTCAGTGGTTGTATTTTGAACAAATTCTATGGGGGGAGGGGTTCAAAATTTTTCTCCTATATAATAATCAATAAATTTACCAAAAAGAAAAACAAAATTAATTTATAATATAATATATAATAAAAAATAATGATCACTACAGTAGTTCTGGGGAGGGAGGTTTACTATCCTTGGACCCTCTCATCCTTCAATACACCACTATTTTTATTAAAATAGTGCTTCACTTAAAATAATTTTTCAAATATGATGACTTTTCTTTAATTGTCTTTCTCTACAGTTTATTAAATTGCACGAAAAAGAAAAAATCTATAATTAAATCACAATATTTATGATGACCATTTTATTATTGATAAACCATTGCATTCGAAAAAACGATTCTGAGCGAAGTTCAGTCAGATAATGTAGTATTTTTTTAAATTTTGACATTTTTTATTAAATATTTAAAACGCAAAAGTTTATCACACATATAGTACATAATTGGAATTGAGTTAAGTAAAATGTATTTTAACTTAAATTAAATTTTCAAACATTATAAAAAATATTTGTCAATTTTATTTAACATTATTGTAAAATATTGTAATATAATAAGAAAAATCCATATAAATAATTTAAATATTGATTTTACTGAAATTTCTACTAAAAACAGCTATAAAAAAAAATTGTGACTTGGGATTTTTATAATATATGTGTATGATGTTAAGTAATGTGTAAGTATACTTCAGTAAAATTTTCAGATCTAAATACCAAAATTTGCCAATTTTATCAAACATTATATACATAAAAACGAGAATTTTACGAAATATTCAAAGTCCTATATTTTGTAGATAAATTAACGTAGCGAATCTAAAATTTTACCACATATACTCGTATATAGTAGCTATGTGAACACCTAAAAAAATTTTCAAATCTCTTACTTCATAATTTCTTGAGTTACCTATCGTGAAATATTGAAATCGAATTCGTCAAAATTTCAGTTTTCGTGAATAATTCCTAAATAACCTAACCTTACCGCTTAGAGTCAATTTTGAGAAATTCGAAAAATGACCTACATAAAGTACCAACTACATCCACTTTCCAATCGGAAACATATGCTATTTGTGAAAATTGGAGCATTATTTCGAGTAGTAAAAGTATTTTCTGACATAAAAAAAAAAGGAAAACCATCATTGTAAAACCAATACACTTTATTACCAATAAGGCAATAACCACTTTGCTTCGCTCAGAATCTGAAATTTAAAAATTATTAAGTATATTCAATAATTATGTAGTTATTTAATATAACTTTTTCCCAGCTGTTTAAATCTATGTCCTGGAAAGGACTGTTTTGAAAAAAAAATATTTATAGGCGTGTTATATACCTACTTATATTTCGTACTAACGTGCCTGCATGGCGGTAATTTAGTGGGACATACGTTGTTCCGCCATGCTGAAATAATCTCACATAATAATATTATAAATTTTAAAATTTATAAGGATATCGGTTTCCCATACATATTGTACAATAATTGTAGTGTAGCCGTGTAGGTACAATAATATTATTACGTAATATCATTTACCATCGATATGTGGTGGAATTTGTTTCTCTAGAATATTATTATAATCACCATTAACGTACAAATGGCAAACGATATTAATAAACTATTATTATAAAATATTATTTCATTTCTAAATAAATAATTTTTACTTTCCATTTGAAACTTGTAGTATGTTGATTTTTTTTATAATTTTTATTTCTTTAACTTATTAGTTATTTATATTACCTATAAATTCATAATCTATATACATGTTTTTATGGAGAAAATTGTAAAGTGCCCCAAGAACCTTCGGTGCCCTGGTGTAAGACCAATCCTACACCCCCGTCCCCCGCTAGTTGCGCCAATGAGTATAATAATATACTGAGTGTTAAGAGGACGCCACACCACTCGCAATTCGAGCATAAAAATTGTTTCACGCGGGACAAATTTGTACAGGCTGTATTAATGATATATTTACCAAATTTATATATTATGTAGAGGAGAACTTTATTTATGTCGTAGCGTTTTTATTTTTTTGATATCTATTAAATATATTAAGTTATTAATATGTGAAAATTCAATTTTTTGTTGTTTTTTTATTTATTTATTAGGAATGATTGAGACAAGTTATCAAAAAAATAAAAACTCTACGACACAGATAATGTTCTCATTTATATATCATGAAGATTTGGTCATTTTATCATTAATACAATCCGAGTAAGTTTGTCCCCCGCAAAACAGTTTTTGTCGTATAAAAAATTTAAAATTTAGTTTTATTTATTTCCCATGGTGGCGTCAATTGCAACTACAGTTCAATATGTCCCCCACCCCGTTCAAAGCCCGAACAGATATTGTCGTCGCTGACTAGTGAATTCCATTCGCCAACAACTATTATAATAGCCTGCGACTCGAAATTACGATTATATTATAATTAATAAACGATTATATTATAATAACGATTATTAACGCGCTGGCGCTATAAAAAAAAAAAAATAGTTAGATTATGTAGGTATCGCTTTAGGATCGAAATAATAATTTAACAAAATTACATATTTACATTCATATAAAAATAGGTAGGTATAACATTATCTTACCAAAATAAAAGATTGAATACATAAGAATAATTTAATTATTATTATTATTTTTATTTTTTTTTAAATACGTAAAAAAAATAAACCCATATACTAGGTTTTCAGTAAAGTTGCCTATACGACGTAGTGTTTATCGCAAACAAACGTATTATTCTACGTTATACTTATAACTTTATAAATGTTCTTAAGCGACAATTTTCACGGAGACCGGGCGATTTGTATCTAACTTGGTATACTCGTTTCTTCATCATTTGAACGTTAACCGTCTTTAGGCAAACATCTTTTACGAAGTCTGTCTCAAGAAACATATAGTTCAGTAACCTATATACAGAAGTAAAATGCAAGTATATTCTAAAGCCGAACAAAAGAACATTGCCCGAAGGAACCTTGAGAAAATGAGAACACTTACGTTTACAAAGGTAAATTGTACAAACTGGCTCGCCACGAGGAAGGAAAGAAGACCCGTAATTTCTTAATGCTAAACGTTAAAGGGTCCGGTGATTCGTCGTACAAGTTAATACACTATACAATAATTATTATATTCCCTCTTATTACATTTTTACTTGCATATTAAGTTCGTATTTTTACTTGACGCATAACTCACGACAACTGTTTATATTATGAGCAGCCGGAAATATCTGCAAAAGTCGACTGTTTCCAACGCGAGAGAATGTTGGATACCAACAGTGAAGTCGAAAACACCGCAGCCGCGTCGTTTTCCAACAAGAATATATTGCCATCGTACGAAGAACATCACGAACGCTTACGATGGAAAAAAGTATAAACTCGACTATGACATTCAAGAATACAATAAAGAATTGATGAGCCGACTGTTGAAAGCCAAACCGTCTTTTTCGTCGATCCGGTAAATGGAAACATCATTTTGTTATCTATAATATAATCGTTTTCGCTTCTATATAACAGATATTCTTCTCTTTATACAACCACAACGGTCGAACAGTGATGTTGCACGCCGCCTCTTTAAAATTATTTCTTCTATAATACGTTTTGACCATTATTATTCAATTTTTAAATATTTATTACGATCGATATACAATTATACAAATTTGTCCACGGGTTTCAGGAACTCGCCTAAAATTGCACCCGTAATAATAATTGAGCCTCCGAATTCGAGCAGCAACGGTAACCAACAGAGAAAATCCGTTAAACAGAAAACACCGCAGCCGCTATCGGCCGTACAGAAAATAAAAAACGCTTAGGCTATAAACCGTAATGCGGCCGGTTACCCGGAGTGTACGGTTGGTTCAGCGGCTGCCCGTAATAAAATAAAAATAAAAATATTGGCATTTTAAATAGTTATTAAATTATAACGAACCATTTCTACAATGAACGTTGAAGAAGTTATGTTTAAAGTCGTTTATTCATGTTATATGGTACGTCATTTTTTTTTTATGTTTGAATACGTCAAAAAATAATGAAATATATAAAAATGAATATTATATACTCGTATAAAAAAAAAAAAAAATTATAAATAAAACGAATAATATTTTAAACTAAAATACAAAATAAAACAAATCATATAGTGATGTATATACAATATAAATAACGCGTAACTATGGAGAAGTAGTGTACGTGTGAACTAAATTTTTACAATTTCGCGTATTCAAATAATTTTTTTATTATAATTACCGTTTACACCTCTACACAAATAATATCTTCACTACTTGGCTCATTGTAATATGGATTATACTAATTACCAGTACGAAGCACACGTTTAACATCATTCGTTCGCTTCGACCGTTTGTGTCACATAAACATACAAGTAATAATATTTTATATAAACGCAGTCAATTAGTCGTGTCGTTTTAGTCATATTTTCATAAAAACGCTTGTGTTTCTAAAAACCGTGTTTTAACTTTTAATCACAACTCTTTGAAATGAATTTTAAATTACAATTACATAAAATAATAAACAATGAAAACCAATTACACTCATTGTATTAATCGATATTTGAGACACGTTTGTTATTAGCAAAATTTACAATTTATAAAACATGATCGCGTTCGTGTCAAGCTAAGTTTGAAGGGCCATAAGGATGAAAATTTTCGAAATTCTCAACAATACACTCTTCCGAAATGCGTGCCTGGACAATCAAAACGAAATGAACAACACGACGAATGAACTCTAAATTTGGTAAACTAAATATATATAATTTAAAAAACGTAAATATTTATTTGGAAAAATTTAAGATTTATTTTTAATATATTTAATATATTATTTTCATATAAATAGAACACGCACACACATAAGAGAGTACTTAATTATACCTATAATACATTCCTTATGAAGAAATGCCACATTCCAAAGGCATTTGGCAAGATTAAAATGAACCGAACAATACAGTACATAACGACGATAACAAGACGGCCGTTTTTGTCAAAAGATGGATAATTCCTGAACGTGCGATTTACAAACTTTGTTAATCACATAATATATAAATTTATTTGTTTTGTATATTTACTTATTTATTATTATTAGTTAACCTATGAATGAACTACTTACAATCTCTAAATCTACTGTATAAAAATAATTGCTAAAAACATATTTCATAAATACAGTCATTAATTTACCAATTTAAAATTCACTTCGCGTGTTCTTTAAGTAATTTTATATGATATGTGTAAAAATGTAAAATAAATCACAATATTCCAGTAGCGCAACCAAGAATATCATATGGGGGGAGGGGTCCATAAAATTACAAAATGTGTGACTGTACACTTGTACTTCAATTTACTATTATAAATTAAAATTATATTATAGATTATATAATTACATTTAATATACGCGTTATAGTATTTTGAAATTTGAAAATGTTTGTATGTACAATATTGAGTATGCAAACCTATATAAAAAAAACAATTGTTATTAAATTGAAAAAATAAATTCGATATATTGCGGGGGGTTAGACCCAGGGGCGGACTGGGCCGGCGGGATACCGGGAAAATTCCCGGTGGACCGCTGTTCGTATTATTTTACTGAAAAATATCAATTTTTAATTATGGAATTACAATATTTTGTTTTTATACTTTTGAAATATTATATTACATAATATACCAATATAGTGTACGATACGTAAAACAAATTATCCAGAAAACCAGAATTGTAAATACTTATAATAATGTTTATTGTTTATTATTAGATTCTGAGCGAAGCGAAGAATGTATTGGTTTTACAATGATGTGTGATTTTTTTTTTTTTTTTTATTCTGTAAATATTTTTACTACACGAAATAATGCTCCGATTATCACGAATAGGGTATGTTTCCGGTAGCAAAGTGGATCTAGTTGGTACTTTATTTAAGTCATTTTTCGAATTTTTCAAAATTGACTATAAGCGGTAGAAAAAACTTCGAAAAAATGACGAAAAAACGGCATTTTTCACGAAAAATGAAATTTTGACGAATTCAATTTCTATATTTCTCAATAACTCGGGCAATTTTTAAGATAGAGACTTGAAAAATTTTTTGGGTGCTCACATAGCTATTATATATATGTGGTAAAATTTTGGAACCGTTTTTAAATTTTTTTACTAAATATAGGACTTATAGCTGTTTTAAGTTGATATTTTTAGTTCAAACGAAAATTATAATCTGACTGAACTTCGCTCAGAATCGTTTTTTCGAATGCAATGGTTTATCATTGCATTCAAATTCTAATTAAAATTAAACGCTATGATTCGCACACCTGTATCCTGTGCGGCAGGAGTATCAGCTCATATTTCTCTAATTTATATTTAATATTTATAAGCACTCGATTTTAATATACAATATTATTTTAGATTCTGAGCGAAGCGAAGAATGTATTGGTTTTACAATGATGTGTGATTTTTTTTTGTTTTTTTTTTTTTTTATGTCTGTGTACAAAAATACTACCCGAAATAATGCTCCGATTTTCACGAATATGGTATGTTTCCGGTAGCAAAGTGGATGTAGTTGGTACTTTACTCGAATTTCTCAAAATTGACCCGATGCGGTAGAAAAAACGGCGAAAAAATGACGAAAAAACGGCATTTTTCGCGAAAAATGAAATTTCGACGAATTTGATTTCTATATTTCACGATAACTCAGGCAATTTTTAAGATAGAGACCTGAAATTTTTTTTGGATGTTCACATAGCTACTATATATATGTGGTATAATTTTGGAACCGTTATGTTAATTATTCTACAAAATATTGAACTTTGAATATTTCGTAAATTTCTCGTTTTTACGTATATAATGTTTGATAAAATTGGCAAATTTTGGTATTTTGGTCTGAAAATTTTACTGAAGTATACTTACACATTACTTAACATCATACACAAATATTATAAAAATCCTAAGTTACAATTTTTTTTATAGCTCTTTTAAGTTGATAATTTTAGTTTAAACGAAAAAACGATGAAAAAATGACGAAAAAACAGCAATATATTAATCAATACCTACATTATCTGACTGAATTTCTCTCAGAATCGTTTCTTCGAATGCAATATTTTATCATTGTATTCAAATTATAATTATAATTAAATACTATGATATGCACACCTACATCCCTGCGGCAGGAGTATCAGATCGTCTTTTTTATATTTACAATTTAAAAAAACGTCTAAGCAACCCTCATATTATATTACACTTATATTATATTAATACGTATATTATAATATATAATATTGTATATATTATATTTATTACTCAGGTATTTGTTTAGGTAGGTATATATTATATAGATGTTAGATATAGGTACTATTATAATGTCTAGACGTTCAGACAGCCAAGGACATTATTTTTATATTAAATTGTATTGTAGGTAATGTTAACATATAATATATACAAATATGTTAACATTAGCTACAATACAATTTAATATAAAAATAATGTCCTTCATTGTCTAGACGTCTAGACATTATAATAGTACCTATATCTAATATAGTAATATCTATATAATGGTTTCCCGTAAATTGGTCGTGGCAAAATAGTCGCAGCAATTACGTCGCGGTAATATTATGGTCGCAAACTATTTGGACGCAATAATATTTTAATCAAAATGTTATTTTGATGCTTTTTAATATTATTCGTTTTATCTACGTAAAAACGTATTATTATAATACTAGTTACCTTTGATTAATTGATTTATATGTTTTTTCGGTACCGGTGGTCGAAGGACATTATTTTTATATTAAATTGTATTGTAGGTAATGTTAACATATATATATAATATATACAAATATGTTAACATCAGCTACATAACAATTTAATATAAAAATAATGTCCTTCGCTGTCTGGACGTCTAGACATTATAATAGTACCTTTTAAACCCGTCCTTCCTGGTTGCATCACTCTGTAATATTTAAACATAACAGTTCGTTCAGAATTTTTAAATTATAATTTATAATACTCGTATATATTATTATGTAATATAAATATATAATACGTATATGTCCTATATAATCTAAAAATCATTCATTTTAGTATAAATTTATGGGTTAAAAAGAGCTGATACTCCTCCGCATAGAATACAGGTGTGCGAATCATAGTGTTTAATTTTAATTAGAATTTGAATGTAATAATAATAACCATTGCATTCGAAAAAACGATTCTGAGCGAAGTTCAGTCAGATTATAATTTTTGTTTGCACTAAAAATATCAACTTTAAACAGCCATCATAAAAAAAAATTGTGACTAGGGATTTTTCTAATATTTTAGTATGATGTTAAGTAATATGTAAGTATGGGTCTTGGACATTTCGGCCATTTCGGCAAAATATAAACAAAGATCCAACAGAAAACACTTTATCAATACCACCACTAAAAAAAAAATAAGGTTATTATATTATATTATGTACATAGGAGAACAGTATTCAATAATACTTATATTTCAACCTTTATTTACTAATTAAAACTTGAAATTTATTTATAAAATCACAAATTTGAATTTACATTTTAATTAATTATACTTACTAGATACATCAAAATACACCCTTTCAAGAAATTTTAAATAAAATAAATTTATTGAATATTCCTCAAAATGGTATTATGATTTTGGTTATGCCAATAATATAAGAGTAATTACATTCCATAAACTTGGACCATTTAATGACAACTTACAAGAACTATAGAAAAACAACTCATGTTTACTGAAAGTAAATATTATTTATATAATAAAATATTTCACTACAAAAATCTATCTTAATTCGTACTATCTACCTACCTATATATTACTATTGTCTATTACTATATCGGTTAGGACCAGTGCTGTGTTAGGGTAAAATGCCGCCGGGGGCAATAATATTTTTGCGCTCCCTCGCCGATATAATTTTACCACATATACTCGTATATAGTACCTATGTGAACATCAAATAAAATTTTTAAGCCTCTAACTTCAAAATTGCCCGAGTTATCGTGAAATATTGAAATCGAATTCGATGAAATTTCAGTTTTCGTAAAAAATGCTAGGTAATCCATAATTCACAATATTAATAAATTATTATAGATAAATTAAACACACAATAACCATATTTTATTTTATAATAATTCCAAAGATTAAGTATTGAGTTGTTTGAAATAAATAAAAATTAAATACCATGGCTGTCGTGAATCAAGTCTAAAATATTGCCGCCGAGGGCAATTGCCCCTTTTGCCCCCCCGTTAAACACGGCTCTGGTTAGGACCGCACCAACCAATCCTGCCATCATGGTTAGGTAACTATAAAAAGTTAGTATAGTATACTTGATTATTAATAATTAATTATTAAACCATTATTTTAGCGACAATTGTTACCAACCACAGAATAATAATATTATTACACTATCAACTATATAAAAATAATTTAAAATTTGTACCTACTCCATTTATAGTTCAAAAATAATATTTTAGTTTCTCTTTACTATGTTTTCCTATTGTGTATATTTTGACATTCCGTACAAAATGATAACGTACAAAGTACAATCCACCATAACAAAACTACAGTTTGTTGTTTTTGAATTTTGTCATTACGATTTTGTAAATTGTTGTGTTTACGTATAAAGTGTTTTGACAATTTGATATTTTGTATTCATTGTGTTTTAGAAATTCTTTATGTTTTATACTTTGCAGTAATTATGTGTTCGAATAATTATCGTGATCAACATACTTTACTAATTACGTGTTTAATGTATATTACATTTATTATAGTAAATACATTGTTATTTACATACTTAAAATGCCATCACAAACATGTGTTGTAGCTAATTGTAAAAGCCCCAGTGGTATTAAACATAGGTTCCCTAAATATCCTATTGTTTTTAATATCTGGGTTTCAAAATGCAATAATAAAAAACTTGATAATCTCTCCATGATTGAAGCATATGAAAAATAAGTAATCTGTGATTTACATTTTGAGCCGAAGTGTAAGATACTTGGTACAAAACGATTACATAAAGATTCGGTGCAAACTTTATTATTGCCTACAGGTATTTGAGTATTTTATACTTTGCATATATATATTAGTATATTATAGGTAGGTATATATCTGTATTGTATGTAAATATAATTTTATATTGTATTTTATTTATACCTATAATACCAATAGGCACCTAATAATGGTGTTTATATAATAAAAAATCTTAATTGTAATAGGTATAATATTATATTAATTTAGTGAACTTGGAGTCTGGTAATATTGAAATAGTGCAAGAACCTTGTACCATGCCTAGTGTTTCCAACTTTGAATTGATTGATGACAATGGTTTGTACTCATATTAATGATTATTGTATTGTGTAATGTAGGTTTTTAAATTATTATAAGATAAAAGTAGAAGTCATTTACCAAAATAATTTTTATTTGTTTTTGGACTACCCCATCCTTATAGTAAAATTTTAATTGTGTAAATTTATTTTATTTTTTTTTAAAAAAATCCTAATTAATATATTAATTATACCTAATTATTATTTATATTAATTATAATATTATGTTGATTTAGTGAATCTGGAGTCTGGTAATAGAAAAATTAATGTGAAATGTTTTGTTGACTTAGATGTTAGTGATCTCGAAGGTATATCATACTTAGACTGTAATGCTGATCAGTCAAAGAAAGGTATATAATACATTTTATTTATAAATATCACATATTGATGTTTAATAAGTAATAACTAATAAATTTATATTTTAGGTAGCCGAATCAAAAATAATGGTTGCCTAAGAGAAATCCGTTTAACACATATGACTCCCAGAAAAAAACATTTACATCGGGCTATTGTCGATTAAAAATAAACAACAATTTCAGTCATAAATAGAAGACATCTGGTAACTAAGAAGAAATTAAATGAAGCAAACAATCTTCTAGTATATTAGATATCCCTATAAATAATTACAAACCTAAACGAAATTCTAAGTTAGCTTTAGCTTCTCAAACGTATATTGCCGGGTCTATCATAAAAAAAATTAAAAAAGTTACAAATAATTGTAAATTTTGTTTTGAAATTCTAAGTTCAGAAAATCCTAGGTATAATGATATAATAAGGACTAGACAATATGAAAACGGTGACCTTCAAACACCATCAATAATTTCCACCAATGTTTATACTATTTTTCTAAATGAATTTAATTCCAATATTGATACATTCTTCACTAAATCAAATATAAAACAACATTTATTAAATTATATACAGTCTAAAATTAAGTTTCCTACTCTATGCCCATCACATGACACTAAACAATTATTTTTAAATTTTGCATTTAAAATTTTAATTTATTATAAAACAAATATTAATCACATATTAAAAGGTGAAAGAATACACAATTTGTCCTAATTACTTTACCTGGAATTTGTCTAGCAGCAAATTATTATGAACATTTTAAATTAAAAAAACATAAAATGTTAAAATATTGTAATAAAAAGTATATTAGTTTATATTTTTATTTCATTACACTTCTTTCAGCAATTATGTATGTTTTAAATTACTGTTAGTTTTTTATATTAGTTAGCTAGTTTATATTATTATTATTATATTCATTATTGTCCTGTTGGCTGTTATATTGTGTCTGAAAATTATTTGTATATTATTAATTATAAATTGTATTGATTATTTTGTTCTTGTTCCTATTTGTAGGAATTAAATTTAAAATAATATGTATTACTTTAAATTACTAGTTATTTATTTCTGTATTGCATAATAGAAATAATTATAAATGTACATATTTTGAATTAGTTATTTCATATTTTTATTTGTATGTATTCATTATTTTTTAAATAAAAATGTATTTATATATATATTATTATTACAATTTATTACTGACTTATTTTTTATATTCTGTGGTATTATAAATAATTACAATATTAAGAAACTAATAAAATCGATCGATAAAGGTTAAGATTTATATTATATTTATCGATATATCGATAGCAATTGTTTCAAAACGATGTTTAATACAAATAGTGACGTACGGGAGCGCTAGTTGTCATAAACGTATCAACAAACTTTTATTCAAGAGTGAACTTTCTGTTTATTTACTTTTCTATGCCTGCCATTAGGGATGCCCAAAACAATTTCAAATTCGATTTATCGATATGCTCAAATTATCCATATCGATATCGATTTTTTATCGAATTTGAAATATCGATATATTAGAAAAATATACTTTGGTGTGTAATTGTCACGATGTAGAGAAGATATCTTCTCTACATCGTGGTAATTGTATTATTAATCAGTGATAAGCATTCGTCCGAAATCTGGAAAATGATAATGATCCGAAATCGAAAAAATACTACCAACTGTTGCGAGCAAACATCCTTCGTGAAATGTTATTTTACAATTATATAATATATTGATAAAAGTTATATTATTTTTTTAGCTTTGGAAAATAAATTAACATCACATACCGATTTACAGCGATTTTAATCTTTTTTTAATTTTGAATATTATTCATTGGTCTAAGGTTATATTTTTTAAAAAACTAATATATGTCTTTTGATTTCGAAAAATTTCAACTATTAATTACATATATAGTTTTATAATATATTGATTTACTATTGTAACTTTATTTTATGTTTACGTCACAATCCAACTTAGTGTCAAATGCATCAAAAGATTACTGTTTATAAAATATAATACTTGCCTAGAAACTAGATAGGTACTATAGTGTAGTAAATATAATATAATATTTATCATACATAGAAAAAATAATATAATTTTTATCATTTTGTCAAACGGTAGTATATGTGTAATGAATATAAAATTTGTTATATGTACTTTTCAAACTTGTAAATGTTGGTAATAAATTAGATTACGCTATTTTTTCTTATCATTTTCGGACGTCTGCACCCGACCCTCAAGAATAAATATCGATATTTCGATATTATCGATAATATTTGAGCGTCCCTACCTGTCATCCTTTGATGCTCCTTCTATCAGTATAAGGTCTATGGTTGTAATGTACAAGCAATATCCAATATCGTCCAACATACCGATAATATCGGTAAGTGTGAAAACGCCCTTAGGCTGTGGTGTTATTTTATTCGCGCGACGGTCTACGTGAAATGCTCGCTGCTGGCAAGCCGTTCGACTTGACAATTTTTCCACGCCTTCCGTCCACTCGTCCGTGTTTGACAACAGCAAACTACCCAGATTCGACGACTGGACGAAATCAACGCGATCAACGTCCGTTGTTTTGAATATTTGCCGCTCGCGGACAGTACATCGAACGCGTTCATTGCATTTGTATTCACTGACTGCCGGTTTCGAGATTGCAACACCCCACTGCATCACACCAGAGTAATGTCACTCGTTGGTTTTGGAAATTTCGTGGATTCTCGGAAACGAGTATCATTACAGACGGAATCCAATGTGAGTAGTTTTGTGGATGATACCCATAAGCCCGGAACTTACAAATCCTGCGGTCTATTGGACGAGTATGGCTAAATAATATTTGTTTGTATGGTAAAAAGTTTTGTTAAGTGGTAAATGGTAAGGTTCAGTACAATTGATTGATATCGGATGATCATAAAACACCAGTCTATCTACATCTACCAGATGTTAAAAAATCTGTACATTAAAAAAAACTATCCAAGTTTTATAAATAATTGCGATTTTATTAATGACACCTATAACATTTTAGGATAACACCGTGACTGTACCCTTTGGATCTTAATACTGAATATTATATTGAACTGAGTAATAAACTCAATATTCACTTATTATAGAAATATTCCAATTATAAATTAATATTATCTAAAAACATATTTTATTTGAAGGAATTGTGTTTTGAATTTTAATTAATTTAACAGGATGCAAGTAATAATCTTTATAGTTTATACATTCTACATTTCTACATATATTAAATACAATTGAGACTATTTTAACATTAAGTACATGGATAGTTCGATAAATGAAAGTGTCAAATTAACATTTTAAATAAATTAAAAAGAAATCTTGCTAATAGCTATCTCCTAATTTTTGAATTTATGTTTTCCAGTTGATAGTATGCTACCTATGTAGCTATAAATTTTATTCGTAGATATTTTTTTTTCATTAAGAAAATATACACTCTATGTATTTTGTACATTAAATAATTGTGTCATCAAAAATAAATAACTTAAAAGACCAGCTATTACTAGTATTATTTTAAAATTATATCTGGAAAATGTATGCTATATCCAGGGTCAAGGCCCCAAGGCAGCAACTAAAAAGTCAATTTACAATTAAGTCTCTTATTTTTTGTATCTCAAATAAATTTAATTCTCTTAAGAGCTGAAAAATGCCCCAAAAAGACAAGGACCCCTAGGCAGAAGAACGGCACTGGCCATATCCTATATTAAATGTATTTGGAAAAATATAATGAATATATTCATGTTTTATTGTGTAATTTAATTTAAGAAGAATAATTAACATATCATTATTTTTAAAATGTTTATTAGTAATTTATATATATATTTATTTATTGTCTTAGAGTCAGGTGAATACCACTACCATGTTTGTTGGTACATCAAAAGCAATACCATACAATAATGTAGGGATAAAACCAGATAAAGATGATGAAATTGTTGAAGAACTGGAAGATGATCAAGATGAAAATCATGATGATTCTGATGAGAACTATGATCATGAAATTGAACTTAAAGAACTCATTAAAGAGGGTCATGAGAGGGCTGAATGGTCTCAATTTGAATTATTAAAAGTCCTTGGACAAGGATCATTCGGAAAAGTTAGTAACTAAATAGTTTTATTATATTAATAATAATTTAAACATAATTAAATAATATAGGTTTTTTTGGTTCGAAAAATTGTTGGTTCAGATAATGGTACATTGTATGCAATGAAAGTATTGAAAGAAGCAACTCTGAATGGTATTATTATTAATTAATTATTTCATAAATTTGTTATTTTTATTTATATAACTAAACATTTTTAGTAAGTGATAGAATTCGTACAAAAATGGAATGGGATATATTAGTTAATGTCCGACATCCATTTATAGTAAGATTACACTATGCATTTCAAACTGAAGGCAAACTTTGTCTCATATTGGATTTTTTACGTGGCGGAGATCTTTTTACAAGACTCTCTAAAAAGGTATTTTATATGTAATTAAATAATTGATTCAAAAATCATGATAGTTTACATTAAAAAAAAATTTAATTAACAAAGTATTATAATGTTTTAGGTCACGTTTACAGAAGAAGATGTTAAGTTTTATTTAGCAGAGTTAGCATTAGCTCTTGATCATATACATAGTCTCAAAATTATCTACAGAGATTTAAAACCTGAAAAGTAAACTTGAAATCCTAAAATTATTTTATATTTAGTGTGTTATAAAGTTTAAATATTAATATTTCATAATATAATTATGTTAGTATATTATTAGATGCTGATGGTCATATATCATTGACTGATTTTGGTCTTAGTAAGTTACCTTTAGATGATCAAAAAGCATATTCATTTTGTGGAACTGTTGAATACATGGCCCCTGAAGTAGTAAATCGTAAAGGCCATTCATTTGTTGCTGACTGGTGGTCATTTGGAGTTTTAATGGTATTACACCATAACATATAATTTACATACTTATCGTCATTAATAAATTAATTTAATTACTTGTAACTTTTAAATTTATAATTATTAAACTCATAATTATTGATTTTTTCTTAAAAATATTAGTATGAAATGTTAAATGGATCATTACCCTTCCAAGGAGCTAATCGTAAAGAAACTTTGAATAAAATATTACATGCTAAAATTGGTATGCCACAATTTTTATCGCATGAAGCTCAATTTCTACTACGTGCCATTTTAAAAAGAAATCCTAACAATCGTTTAGGAGCATGTGAGTAGAAAAAATATTAAAGTTTACATATACGAGTATGTATAAAAAAATATATTAATAATTTACATTTGATTTTATTATAGCTGGTATTCAAGAACTAAAAGATCATGCATTTTTTGCATCTATTAATTGGGACAAACTATACCACAAAGAAATTAATCCTCCGTTCAAACCAGCTGTCAGCAGAGCTGATGATGCATTTTATTTTGATAGTGAATTTACTTCTGAAACTAAAGGTTTTAATTAATTATTTTTACAATTTTAATGATGATTAATAATTAAAAATTTTAGATTCTCCGTGTGTTTCACCAAGTGCTAATGCTCATGAATTATTTCGAGGATTTAGTTTTGTAGCTCCGTGTTTAATGGGTGAGGAAGACATTGTCAATGTCCAACAATTACCAAGTGTATCAACTAAATCAACTGAACCTTATTCAGAGGTATTAATTTTATTTTATTTATTTCTTTAATAATAAAAAAATTATATATTAAAAAATCCCAATTGAAACTTTATATTGTTTAGTTACCTGAAGTTAAAAGAAATACTGCTGATGAATATGAATTAAAACATGAAATTGGCCGTGGAAGTTATTCATTGTGCAGATTATGTGTTCATAAAACTACTCGTATTGAGTATGCAGTTAAAGTAAAAATTACATTCATTATTCATAACATAATACGTATGTATATTATTTGTTTAATGATTATCGTTAATTTTTTTTTTTAGATAATTGATAAAACCAAAAAATACCGTCAAGAAGAAGTTGAAATACTTTTACGCTATGGACATCACAATAATATAGTTACATTAAGGGATGTTAGTATTTATATTTTAATATTACATAACAATTTTTAGAATTTTGATATTAAAGTTATATTTATAATTACTAATCATTTCATTTAAAAAATTGTTTGTTCAATTTGTCTTCTGTTATTGATTTTTTGTATTTTGGGTAAATACTAGATAACTAGTAACATTATCTGCATGTAGTAATGTCTAAGTTAATTTATAAATATATATTATACTAAATAGTATATAGTGCAGTGAAATCTTAAAAAAAAATTCCTTTTGGAATTAATTTAATAATTTACAATTATTGTTTTTACATGTGATGTTTAGATTTTCTTTTATATTAAATTCATATTATATTCTTGCGCATATTATATCATTGTATTTATTTAAATTTATTAGGTTTATGAAGACGATACATCTGTTTATTTAGTGATGGAATATATGAGAGGTGGAGAGTTGCTAGATAGACTTCATAAATTAAAGTATTTTTCAGAAAGAGAAGCTAGTGCCATAATGCAAGTTGTTACCTCAACTATTTATTATTTACATAAAAATGGAGTAAGTTGATATTTATTATATTTAGAAGAGTAAAAATTGAAATTTAAGCTATAGTTATGATATAATCTTTTGTTTTTAATTAGGTTGTTCATAGAGATCTTAAGCCATCAAACATACTTTATGCCACTGAAAGTGCATCACCTGACGATTTAAGAATATGTGATTTTGGTTTTGCCAAACAGCTTCATGCCGAAAATGGCCTTTTGATGACGCCTTGTTATACTGCTAATTTTGTAGCACCTGAAGTATTGAAAAGACAAGGATATGATGCATCATGTGATATTTGGTCATTGGGTGTATTACTGTATACATTACTAGCTGGGTTAATATTATTCAATTTACTTAGATATATTTTATATATAATTATTATTTATTATGTATTTCTTGAGCAGACATACTCCTTTTGCTATTGGTCCTGATGACACTCCAACTGAAATATTAAATCGTATAGGTAACAGTAGTTTAGATTTCAAGACTGGCAATTGGACTGTAGTATCGACTGAAGCTAAAGTAACTATTTTTGTGTTGTAATTTATATTTTACATTTCTACAATTGTATATATTTTAGGATTTGGTAAAAAAGTTACTGCATATAGATCCCCATCAAAGACCTACAGCTTGTCAGATTTTATCAAGTCCATGGATAATGAATAGAGATAAATTACCAACACATCAAATACGATTGCAAGAATTAAATAAAATAAAGGTGAAGCAACATTTGTAGTGACTAGTGATTAGGTATATTTTATTAGGTATGTTTAAAAATGATTTTTTTTCTTTTCTAGGGTGCAATGGAAGCAACTTATCAAGCAGTTAATCAGTCACTGCCAACTCCCAACCTCGAACCAGTAGTTTTAAGTCAGTTGGCTCAACGACGACACAATTCACGTACTAAATGATACTAAATAATAAATATATACCTATTATTCTATTACTATTATTGCATATTTTATCTTATTGTGTATGTTAGAAATCACACATTATCTTTAAATATTTTAAAATAACATCTTTCATCATATTAAAATAACTAAAACTTCTTTTTGATATTATATCTATTTTATTAATTATTTTTAAGGTAAAAAAGATTAACATATTATGTTTATTATGGAACTAAAATATCATTGGTAAACAATATTATAACATTGACAATATAAAATGTAATGGTTTTCAATTATTATTATATTATGTGTATAGGATATACTGTTGCTGAAAAATCCAAATACACACTATCAAGTCTGATAATTTAATTTTTATACAATTTTTAACACTTAAGTTTTTGTTCTTGTCTATGCACACATGTGCTTATAATAAACAGTATTAAACATTCCTGGTAAGATTGTTATATTTATTAATTTTGTTTACAAAGTAATACAATAATGTAATTATATTTTTTATGTTTAAAATATACGTATTTATTGAATGTATTAAAAATTGTGATTTATATTAATCTTGTTTAATTTTTTTTTATTTTGTATAATTAAATGGATCACAAAAATTTGTGCATTCAATTAAATTTAGGATGTTATTCTGTATTTATGGTTTGATAGAATATTGATATATTATGTTATGTTATATAATATGCTCATAGTTATTTGACATCTGTATAGTATATATTATTAGTTGTGAAATAAAATAATACTTAGAAAGACAATTAAATGTTTAATTTGTATACAGGCACATTTAAATATTTATTTACAAATTATAATAATATTTTCTTGTTTTTCTTTTTTTTTAAATAGTAAAATACAGCAATTATTATAATATCTTCAAATAATAATTGTTTTGTAATATCGTGATTGATCACTAGTAAAGATAAATAATCCAGTCTTTCTTATGTTAAAGAAGAGTGCAATCGTGTTTTAATGTGTTTAAATGCAGAAAATGAACATTCACTACTACAATTTGTGCATGGCATTGACAATGATATTTGTTATATAGGTAGTGTCTACGTTGGGAAATGTATAGCGAATATTCATACTTCGAATATATTTCAAATAATAATTAGGATCTAGATAAGACTTAGTGTCGATTTTTTCAACTATTGAAACTATTAATTCACTTTCAAAATTATTAGAATTTAAATCATTTGAATATGTCTCCGTTATATTTTCTGAACATTTTTTATTTCAGATCTTTAAAATATGTTTAAAGAGAAGCCCAAATTATTTTCTAATTCTTCATAAGCATTGTTTCTTTTGCTTAATTCTGTGAGTAATTTATCACATATTACATTAATGAGTACCTATTGTAAATAAAATGTTCTGCAGATAAAATCACACCAGGGTTATTTGTATTATCTAAACACTTTTCTTGTAAATTGTCTTTATCTTTTTAATGCGTAATCATGCACCAAGTTTAAATTCATGGATTTCTTTTTATAGTGTTGAAAATTATTTCTTACATTATAGATAAATGCAATTAATGAACTATATACAGTAGAACAATAGTTGATAAATTTGTTGTAGATGCTTGAATGTCATATGTCAATGCTTTTCTCATAAACCTTATACAGTTATACCTTACATCATATAATACACAAATTGTTTGTTATCATTATAACACTAATTACACTTCACACTATAATAAATTAATTTCTATTTCCATATTATTATTATTGATATATTAAATAG
Organism: Tetraneura akinire; assembly: GCA_021307375.1. Taxonomy (NCBI): domain Eukaryota; kingdom Metazoa; phylum Arthropoda; class Insecta; order Hemiptera; family Aphididae; genus Tetraneura; species Tetraneura akinire. Next base: position 735,400 of record JAIUCT010000030.1, read on the forward strand.
GTATAGGTACTCGAAATACTCAAACCTACTAAAATATGAAATTATTTTTTTATGTAAAATACAAAATGAGAAAGGGGTCTCTAAAAATTTTGGGGCCCAGTGCTTGTTCTTGTTCATCGCATGCACATGCGTAAATCAGGGCCTGGGGATTACGGAAGAACTCTTAGAGTACCTACTTTATAAATTATAAAACTATTCGGCCGGTTATTATTTTGCCCTGTCTTAGGAGATAATGAAATGACGCCCCTGGCACTAAGGTAAAATATCTATATCAGCTTGAAGTGGTTGAAGGGCACTTTTTGTACTGCAGAAGTCCAGGAGAATTATTTATTGGGGTCGGACTATTCTCCGCGGAGCGCGAAACACAGCGGGTGAAGTTTTGCGCGGACGACGCGAATACTTCAAAGCGCCCGTCTCGCGGATTAACTCGTTCGGAAGCTCGGTCAATTCTCTCGGACGGTATTTGTGGTCATTGGTATATATTATACCTGTGCGTGACAGCGGTCGAATAATACAGATTTATCGAACGACAAATGCGATTTTATCTCGTCATCTGCGCGGCGCGAAACCCCTTTTTGTTTAATGTCCGACGACGATCGCGACGAAGATGACTTTATCGCGGATATACGCTTCGAAGTTTAACATCCGAATAATACCGCGGCCGTTGCGGTTTCGCACTTTTTCTTTTCTCTTTATCTCCGGACACCGACCGACTGCGCGACTTAAAACCGTATTACAGAGGTATTCAAACTGCGCGTCGCGGCTCCCAGGGGAATCGCGTGAGTTAGTGAAAGAGCAGTGGAAATATCCAAAAAATAAAATTAATGTATAATTCAGCGATTATGAAACGATAATGAAACACACACACGACCAGTTGAATGTGTGTTTCATTTGTTTATGAATATATATTTATGTATATGTTTTTGAATGTAATATGTTTATGAATACCCATTTATTTGTAAATTGATTTATACAGTCGTATGTTAAAAGTTAAATAAACAAATATAAATACATTATAATAGTTTACATGCTACATGCATAATATAACCATTTTTTTTTTTGTCATTTCTAATTTGGGAACCGTGAATATATTGTGAAGACAAAAAGGAGCTATGGGGTGAAAAAGTTTGAATACCTCTGCCGTATTATATGACGTGTGTGTAGTGTGTGTGTACCTTCTGCGTTCTGCCGCTCGATTATAATCGCGCGGACCGCAAACAAAAATATTTATTGCTATATATTCCGCATCTGACGTCTCCTGATAGTTCTCTAAATAAATTATTAACAACCGGTCGCAATAAGAAAATTTTACCTTCTAGTTAATACTTTATTTAAGTCTTTTTATGAATTTCTCCAAATTGACTCTAAGCGGTAGAAAAAATGACGAAAAACGGCATTTTTCACGAAAAATGAAATTTTGACGAATTCAATTTCTATATTTCACGATAATTCAGGCAATTTTTAAGATAGAGACCTGAAATTTTTTTTGGGTATTCACATAGCTATTATATATATGTGGTAAAATTTTGGAACCGTTACATTAATTTTTCTACAATATATAGGACGTTGAATATTTCGTAAAATTCTCGTTTTTATGTATATAATGTTTGATAAAATTGGCAATTTATGATATTAAGGTCTGAAAATTTTACTGAAGTATATATCCATCCATATTACTTAACACTATATCAAAATATTAGAAAAATCTATATTCTCAATTTTTTTTTATAGCCGTTTTAAGTTGAAATTTCAGTAAAATCAATATTTAAATTATTTATATGGATTTTTCTTATTATATTACAATATTTTACAATAATATTAAATAAAATTGACAAATATTTTTTAAAAATTTTGAAAATTTAATTATATAAAAATTATATAGAGTGTTCATTTATATATTATATGTGTGATAAAATTTTGCGTTTTAAATATTTAATAAAAAATGTAAATATTTAAAAAAAAGACCTAGGTACATTATAATCTGACTGAACTTCGCTCAGAATCGTTTTTTTCGAATGCAATGGTTTATCATTGCATTAAAATTCTAATTAAAATTAAACGCTATAATCTGCACACCTGTATCCCACGCGACAGGAGTATCAGCTCTTTTTTTTTCTACAATATTTTTATACAGGTGTAATATCACTTGCATTAAATAATATTATGCCTCTATTAGTATTGGTGGATAAGTATAATGTTAAGGTAGGCATATAATATTTAATAAATGTTAAATAAAACCTCTTAAACTATTATCGTTTCAATATATTTTAGGACCTTACAGTAGTGTGTGTTGATTATATGTGTGATCATATAGCTGATGCTTTGGAAAGGGGTCAATTAGTAATATGGTTTCAATATGTTTTGTCATTAAATTAACCAACAACAATAATGTAAATAGTATTCTCTTTTATTTTATGCACAGTCAAATTAAATTTAACAGTAAAATATAAATCAACTAGGTAAATTGTATTATAAGAAACAGTTATTTCAACCTAAATTATATTTTTTATTATAAGTCACAAACATTTATTTGCTTAAATAATTTAATTTAATAGTTATTTATACATAAATGTATTCTAAGTTTGTTACAAATGATTGTAAAAGTTATTTTAATTTTTAATATAAAATCTTATTGTACCTAACTATAATGTTAAATATTGAATGGTAGGTATTTAAATATAAATATTTTTAAAATTCAATAATATACAAAATAATATTAATTATCTTATTTTTAATTAATATTCATGTATTAATGTATCTTGTATCTATATTAAAATAATTGATAATTTGTTTACATATTATTAAAAAAATTGGCAAGATACTGAATGTATGGAAACTAAGCCTCCTTGGGATATTTTACTCAAAGTAAGAATACAATAATTATTTATTAAAATACAGTTCACAAAATTATATTGTCATCCTCAGTGCTCACTAAGAATTGTTGTTTGCAATAATAAGTGTATTATATTTGTGATCTGGGGTTTAATAAATAATTATAAAATAGTTATCAAGTGATCATGTTTATTTTAAATAAAAATATGTTTATTATTTGTTTGTAATATTATGCAATTAATAATATATACACATATTAAAAAAAAAAAAACTTAATTTGATTAAAAGAAAATTTCTTTAATGGTTGTAGAAACTACATCAAATGGAACCTTGATTAATGTACAAAATGTTTTAATACATTACAGTGTGATATTCTTGTTGGATTATTAAAACAAACTGATCTTGTTGTGATCTTTGCATGATGAAATTCAGTTGTTTGGGTAAATTAATATTTACAACTAATATTACATGATGAATAAATTTATTAAATATCTTACTTATAGATCATAGATGTGTTGCTTCTTGGTTAAACTACCAGTCTGCAGAGAAACTACTTGAATGTAATGATGCTGACACAAATTAAAATTACTTGAGATCTTTAACAGAACATGTTATGTCTTATATTAGGTATCCAATGATTCTTCCTAGACAAATTGCCCAATTATTAATGGTGCCAGTTGTCAAACAGAATAGAGTTTTTTGTTGACAAAATGGCTGAAGCAATGGAGTATAACTCGATCAAAATTGGGTATAATATTTATATTTCATTGTTACTATTATGTTATAAATATGTATTTTGTCATTTAAGAAAAACCATTAAATGCCGAGAATATATTAGATTGCGCACCAAGATTATACACTTCTGAGCGATAGGGAAATTCTTTTAGAGTGCGTATAAACACTATTCAAAACTACCAATCAATTAAACGAGAAATTATTACATGCAGTTATTTATTTGATCAAAAGCGAGAACATAATGAAGAATCCCACTGGGTAAGTAGAACTTAAACTATATTATACAATTATTTATTATTTATTAGGAAATAGAAATGTTTTTGAGAGGCATATGCTTTGATAAGGCATTATTGATGACTTGGCGTGGATCTATTGAATTACCAGAGGTAATGATGGATACAGTACGTGCAACAATTAAATTAAAGTTACGATCAGATGAAATAGGAAAAGTTTCGCGCTATGTTCGTGTTGCCATTCTGGTATATGGAATTCAGAATAGAGTCCCTCATGTTGTTACTGTTGTACAGAAACTTGTACTGTTTGAAAATAGCCAAAATTTAGTACCTAGTTATCAATGATTTTATGATTTATAATGCTGTTAATGTTAATCTTGTGACAATGAATGAAGTTCTTATTAAGAATACCAATGTTTCATACTATGTGTTTGATCGGGTTCGAATTAATTTCCATGTTATAATTACCCCTATAATAACTGGTCTGACTGATACTCATGTTGGTACTAAAATGCATCATGTTCACTTTTAATATAGTTTTAAATGGCATTGCATTTTAATATATTTTTATTTTAAACATTTCTGTGATAATGAACAATACCCAATGATCATATTGTTTTAACCCATACACATGTGTAAATATTGGCTATTTTGTGTTCTTAAGTTTTAAAAAAAGTAATTAATTTTTATTTATTAAATTGTTCAAAGTTTGACACATTTTTAAAACTCTTTATTATGTAATTAATGGGTGTTGATGAGAGAAATTAGAGGCTGTCATAATATATTATATTAATTTTGTTTAATAAATATGTTAATTTACTAAAAAATTAAATATAATAGGTATTATGTTTTTTTTTTTATTATATTTTTCAGATACATTTTTCTTAATTTAAAAATTATAATAAGAGAAAAATGTTATATCTTTAAAAATATTATTTCTAATAGAAAAATTAACTACAAAGTTATTCATTAACATTCATTTTCCTAATCTTTTGTATAAATTATATCTAATATAATATATAAAGGTCATTGTTGTGCAAATATAATATTATTAAAAAAAATAAATAAATAAAAAATAAAAGATAATTTATATATTATTAACTCTTATTTTATTTCAAATGTGATGCGTTTTATTTATTCAATAGTATTTAATTATTAGATTAAACAAATTTCTTTTAAAAACTGCTTAAGATATTTTATTATTTTTACTATTTATATTAGCCGTATTATTTTTAAAATATGAATTATTTATGATTTTTTATGATTGATACTGCAGTTTTAGAGTATCACTTTCAATATAAGTTAATACATATTTAATACAATATCACTGGAATAAAATAATTTGTGTAATATGAAATAAAAATGTAATTCAATTTGCCACATAGTGGAAGTGTTATTATTTAATAACATTAAATTTACAGACACTTAGAATTGTTATAGTAAGTTTTTTTTTATATAAACAAAATAAAATGTAATACATTTTTCGTTACTTTCACATATTTTTAAAGAGAAAATTGTGAAGTTGGAGAATTTTTTAGTTGTTCTTAACATGTCATGTCAATAAAATTATATAATATTATATTTATTACTACTCTTTACATTATTAATAATTTATGAATGTATATTATTTTATGATTGTATATTGTCTCATTTCTACAGTGCTAAAGTTACCTATAAGAAGATCTTTCTTTTCGACTGGCGAATGTACTTTTATTTGTCTCATATGTGTATCTCTTCCATTTCGATGATTGGTTATAACAGCAATTTGGAGCATGTATGTTTTTAATGGTAAGTCATTGATGTCTTTGGTAATTATTCTTACCCAACCATATGGCTCATTCAGTTCAACTAGCTTAACTTCTTGTAAATCATTAAAATTTGTACCTGCACGTACTAATATACGACCAGGAGTATAACTTTCATCTAGTCTATAATCAATGTAAATGCATATATCTCGAACAACTGTTTTACGTCTGAACTGAATATTAATTAAATGTGGAAGTTTACCATCTGACTGCCAATATGTCTCCATACAATCATCTCTTAATTTATCTACACCAAAACCTGAAATAAATCATTATTTTATAGATAAAAACTCTTTATAATATCTAAAAAATTAAATTGAACAAAGCAATTAAGACAACATAATGTGAATTTATTTATGAAGTTTATTTAATAATTTGACAATTTTATGAATAAATAATTTTTAAAGTTAATATAGATATTATTTTTCAAATATATATTTAAAATGGTGTATGTTTATGAATATATAAGTAGGTTGTAAGCGCAAAGCTAACTGTTAAATGGAGCAAGATGTGATTTTTTGTTATTGTATAATTCATATTTATATTACCTAAATATAAACACAAGATATACTCCTTTAATAATTATTTAAAAAATAATGTAAAACGTTTTTTTTTTTTTTACTAAAATAGTGTAAGTTTAAGGCCATTGTGATACTTTGATAAACACAGGTCAGATTACAATTATATATGTCTAATACGATAAAAAAATTTATTTTCTACAAAAATGAATAAAAATTTTTTTTTTTTTAAATTAGATTAATAATGTTCAATGGAAGTACAATCATTATTCTATATTACTAATTTACCAGGTTTGCACGAAGATAGACTCCATATCGCTTGACTTCCTACTTCACGCACAATGCCGGCACGAACATCTTTTATTGGATCGATTTTTTCTTCGTCAGATGCATTGTAATTATTTGGGGTTGCCATTTATTAAATTTGAATCTTTACCTGTTATCAAAACATCAAGTAAATTTTTAACAAATGTATGTAATGAAATTTTTTTTATACAACTCACTTAATGAAATGATGAGATCACAATGAATTTAGAATTGGCAACAGATTTATAAATTACAAGTCAGTAATCACCGAAAATGATTAAGTGCGATTTTAGTATTTTACATTAAAATAAAAAAAGAGACCCTTGGTAATTTTAATTAAAAATAGAAATAAATGACTGTAAACAATACCTAAAGTACTTAAATTATCATTAAAACTAAAAATGATAATATTGTGATATATTATATAATATAGGTATTTTATACTTTATACTTTTATAGTTTTATCTTTTACATTTCTCACACGCGTATTGTGAATTTGTGACTCGTGGAGTACAAAGGTCGAATAAGTGTCTACGTAATTTACCTTTACAAAAACGTGTTTTTACATATAATTTTGACCTAACGCGTCATCCAAATAATAATTTCATTACAATGTATTATTTTATACCATGGATTTTATTTTTCCAATATTTCCAATTCATAAACACGTAGCAGCTGTGACATAATACATTATTTTTAGTCATTTGACGGGAAGAATAAATTGAATGATTGCTAATATTATTTTATTTGGAATATTGTTATAACTATAACTCTATAAGACTTCCTATTCTATTATAATTTTATACCCATATACCATTATAATTTCATTTTTATTTGAAGTTGAACTGTTATACGCAAGACGTAACAAAAACCCGACGTATAAAATAATTCCTTAATATTATAATTATAATGTGTATTAAAAATTTAAAAATAATTTGCTCAGCCGGGTTCGATTACGGATGATAAATACTTCATGTTCATAAGAATTGATTTTCCATTAACGATATTTCCATATCGATTAATATCTATCAATTATTGCTATCGATTGTTTTTAGTTAAAATCTGAAAATTAAATATTGAAAACGACATTGATAATGAGTAACACCATACACATTGAACTATAAGATAACTGGGGGTCGTTTCTACTAATGCGTAATCGGCGTATTGGTCGTAATCTATAATTACGCCGAAAACGTTAACGAAAACTTGTCGTTTTGAGCGTAATCTGCGTAATTATTCTTTTATCTGTTATCAATTAGTTTGTTATTCTTATCATATTGTGTTTTTTCAAAATTATAATATCGTGTTCTCGTCGAAGATTAATCCTTGTGCGTTGTGCATTATAAAATGTATACTCTTCGTTCTTTATTTTTATAATACATTATATTATTGACTAGTGACTACTATATAATATATAATATATAGTATATATATTATATAAACAATTGAAATGAATAACGTTAATTTCAACATTCGATTGTTGCTTGATGATGAAGTACGAGAAATTGAGTATGAGGAAGAACAAAGAAATTTGTGTCTAACTCTTAAGTTGGACAGATTTTCCAGTCGTAGCAAGAGTGCATTTAATTTGTCAGACAATGAATTTCGGAATTTATAACATAATTATATATAAATATTATAAATATATAACTTGAATCTATTCTGTGATAACACAATTACGCCTTTAAGAGAACAAAATGACAAAATGATAACGTCGATTACGCCTAATATGATTTAGGTGTATCTATCCGTATCCTTGTTTTATTTATGAGGCTATTAGTGGCAATAGGAAAAATTGATGGGATATGTAATTTTTTTGTAATATA
>JAIUCT010000030.1:758654-782786 GCA_021307375.1 Tetraneura akinire
CTTTATTATATATGTATAAAATTAAAAACTTAATTAGGGACTATCAAACATTGCATGATTACCATACAAGACTAAAAAATAATAACAACCTAAATATTCCTTATAATAAAACTAATTTTGGTAATCATAGCACTATTATTAAAGGCGTTTTATTATTACGATTATATAATATAAATATTTTTTCTTTTATTAATTTTAAACAATATAAAAATCATGTTATTAGAGTACTTTCTTAGTTTATTTGTATTTGTATTTTTTAATAATTAATTTGTAATTTATTATTATTATTATTATTATTATTTTGTTTTTTTTTTTTTTATTATATCCGCACTTTTGTATACCTTAATAGAACTCAACTCATCCGCATTCAAGCTTTTGCTTATAGGATGAGTTGCAACTTTTGTTTCTTTATTTATGTCTATTTAACCATGTTAATTGTTTCTGTTGCAATAAACTATATTATTATTATTATTATTATTATTAAATATGCATAATATAATTATAATTTAATATTTAATTTATTACTTTAAATGTTAATAAGGACTATAATATTATATTTTAATTATAATATAAATTAATAAAATATAAAATTAATAAAATATACCTTCCAAATCAGATACTGTGCCTTAAAGTCTCAATACACTTTCATTCATATTATTTATACTAATATCACCTTGTTTCATTATACCAGCAACCAACTTGTATGCAAACCCTGGATGAGTATTTTCAGTTTTGATCAATGCTGATCGTAAAGTTTGAGAAGCAGTAACATTCCGTTTCTCCAACTGAAAATTTAAATAAAATTTATATTGATTATACCTATCTGCATATTAATTTAAACATACAATATTATATGAAATAAATTCCATATAAATTAATAATTTTCATAAATTTAATTTATTAAAAACTAAATGATTTTTTTGGGTTCATTTATTTATCTTAGTGTTAAGCATTAATTAAAAAGATTATTTACTCATCAATGATTTTTAAAGATCTTGAATGTTCTAAAGTTGAAATACATTCGTAAGCGTAGGCAAAAATCTTAGATAAAATATGTCGCTTATTTTAATTTAAAAAAATTGAATATGTACTCTAGACTAATAAAGTTACTAATAATAAGGCTTTTAAGGTTCTTAAAGGTATATGTACTATAATTAAGTTATTATATAATAAAAATATTAATCTTGATAATTTTACATCTGTTAAAAATTTTAAAATGTATATTAGGAAATTAAACTAAAATTTTTTCAGTTTAGTATTAAATTAATATTTTATTTGATGTATAATGAGTATTAATGTATTGACTAACTTTTGTTGTAAATTGCATGTTATTTAATATTTCTTTTTCTTTTTTTCTTTTTTCATTTGCTAATGTAATTATATAGTATTATATTTCTACAAGACTCACCCAACTTAAAACATGTTTACTTAAAGGTTGGGTCTGAAAGTATATTTTAAGTTATATTTAATTAATGTATTGAACTTTCTATAAATAAATTTCTATTCTAAATTAAATTATAATGAAATATAATATGTATGGTTAAAAATAATTTAATTTAAAAAAATTAAATTTTTATTTTTATTTTTAAAATTTAGTTATATTATTAAGAGTTTGCTTATAAAGTAAACAAATGTAATTTGAAAATATATTCAACAGTTGTTTAAAGTATAAATCAAACCGATTTATAATTCTTATTAAATAAATAATATAATATTATTGTATGTAACTATTATTAATAATAAATACTTCTGATAATATTGGCCTGATTAAAACTGGAAGAACCAAACAACTAACAGGCGTTTCGTCGCTCATTTTCATTATTTAGCAACAAATTTTTATATTAATTCAATTATAATAATGTCAACACATCAAAATTATTCGTAATAACAATGTTGGATAGTAATATTTTTTTTAGATCTGTAAACAACGTGAAAAACACAATTACGAATAATTTCACTTAATTAATAAAATTGCTCACGTAGTCACATCTCACATTTACATCACTTGTTTGTGTACAAACGCACATAAATTGTAATTTGTATTATTGTTTATCAAAAAATACATTATCAATTTATCACAAATGGTTCAATTTTAGCATTTTAGGGGACAGCATTGATATTAAACATGTTTAATATCAATGGGGGACAGATATAAAAAAAAAAAAAAAAACACATCATTGTAAAACCAATACATTCTTCGCTTTGCTCAGAATCTAAAATAAGTCTAAAAATATTAATATAATTTGTTTAATTTTTATTATTATAGACTGCGGCCTACTGTGCTGTAGCACAGTAGCACAGTGGCCCAGTCCGGGCCTGTCCGCGAGCGAACCGCGGCAGTATAAGCAGTGCCGGTGTGAAAACAAACGAACAACATTAAAACACGACAAACTGTGTCCGATTATTTTTTTTTTTAAAAAAAAAAAAGGAAGAAGAAAACGAAAAAAAATATCCGTGCGTTATTATAAATACGCATGCACACAGTGGAAAATCGTAACGATACGTGCGCACGTCCGATATGTTTATAATAAATGTGTGATATTATATTAATAATGTTTACGATATGCGTACGTTTTTTTTTTTGTATACAGGATGAACATAATATAGAATTTCGAAAATTAGGTAAGAATCGCGCGTATGGGCTCGCATCGTTTTTCACATTTTTTCATTTGCAAACGCTCTGTACATAATACTGTGTTTTCGCAACCAACTGACAAAATATAACTATAACGGTTGTATTGTAAAGTATACGTAGTGGTCGACTTATAATATTATTGTTTACACGTCGGAGCTCGGAGCGTTGAAGTCTACAGTCGGACAATTTAAATATAAATATTAATATTATAATATATAAATAAATAAAAACCCAAGTCCACAAAAAATTTACTTTATTATTTTAGTAAATACGTATTTCGACAACGATGTTATCATATTCAGTACTAAACCATAGACTGTTTTTATTTATTTATATTTTGTATACTTTTTTAAAATTTTTTTTATTTATTATTTTTTATTTTTTTCATCGGCATTCGTGTTCTGACTATTTTATATATGATTTCTATCCCATTATAATATAAAATTCATTTTTTTCCCTACGTCATACACACGGACAGATCAAACTATTACGTTTTGTTTGAATTATATTAACATTCTTTAAGCCGTATTTTATTATATGCACGCGCTTGATGATATTTTGATGTAGTTTCCGACCAAACTCAATGTGGTATATTGTGACCGATTTGCATAACCACGGGCGTTTGTATTTAAATATTTAAAACTATTTCTTATAATATATATCCCCAACAGAGTTAAAATTTGCTAAAGAATTTGCTCTGAATGCTGATAATCACTTTGAAACAATAATTCGACATATGCCCCAAATATAATATGACAATTTGGAGAGAAATAAAAAAAATATTGAACCGAATTTAAATAAATAGTTTCGTTTTTTTTTAAATTTAACAAACATATAGACAGTGTTATAATAAAAAATACACTAGAGGGGAAAAAAGAAGAAATTGATTTGGAAGATGGATCGCAACATTTGATGCCGTATAGTTCGGTTGCAGATTTTATTAAAAGTGGCGCTGTGCAATTAATATAAAAAATATTCTTTTAAATTGTTTTTCCAATGTCATGTCTTTTTTAAATAAAATTAAATCATATCTAGTATCGTTTTATCAAGTTATATATTATACATCTATCATGTATTTGGTCAAAATAAATTATCATTATCAGTTAATTTTTCTCTGGTAATTCTATTGTTATAGTTAAATGTAGTATTTAGTTTTTTAATTATATGGTAATTGGTAATACAATGCACCTTAATTATGTTCATAATTAATAATTTTAACTAGTATATTTGCCATACACTTTTGTATCAAATTGTTGGATTAAGCATTTCATTCATTACTAATGTATACATTTTTTTTTTTTTTTAACCATAGAAAACAACTTGCATTATGCAATAATTTTCTTAATTTGTGAAAAACGAATACATTCATTAGGTAATAGACTTATTAAAAATATATAAATACATTTATGGATTTTGGTAAATTTGATTGTTTTTTAATTATGTAAAAATATTGATCCAAATTAACCAGTTAGCAATATTTATTTTAATTTTTAATAATTAAAAAAATGTTGATCAGATTATTAATTTAATTCTGTAAAGTAAAATTCATCCTATTTATAAATTAATGTAATCATTAAATTATATAACAAATATAGTATGTTCATACATATAAATTTTCCTCATTCAGTTGCTTTTTACCCTATGGAAAATTAAAATTTTCCATGTGAATTTTCTTATGTAAAGAATTTAAAAAAAATAATTGTTTTTTTTTTTGTGGTTAACTAGATACCTATATCCTATATAAATACGTATAATGAATACATGAGAATGTGAGAATAAATCATATTTGGGCATAAATTAAGTGCAAGAAATTTAGTTGATCATTATTTATGCATAAATGTAAACATTTAATATTATATTATCAATTACTTTTATTCAGAAATTTTTTAAAAACAAAAAAGAATTATACATATCAATGACATTTATTAATATTAACTAAAATTAATTTGTAAAATGTAAGAACTAATCAATGAGTCGTTAATTGAACAATCGTTTTATCAAATATTAAAAATAAAAAGTACAAAAGACTTCAGTACAAATATTTAATTTACCTTAAATTAAGCTAAAATCTAAATAATACATTTAAATTTCTTAATATTATTTTTTTTTTTTTTTTTTTTTTAACTGATGATTTAGGATCTGTTTGACCTGCATCGGCCTTATCTATTTTATCATTCTTTTTTTTTATTGATGCAGGAGATGGTGTAGATTTCAAATTCTTTTTAAGAAGTTTCTTCCGTTCTCTTTCCTTTTCTTTTTCTTCTAATTCTTGATTTTCTTTCATAATTAATGTAATTAAAGTATTGCATCGTCTTTGCAATTCATTAGTTGTACGGCTTTTAATAAACCAATCAAATCTAAATTGAGGAGCACATCTAAACAGAATAATTTTATATTAGTTACTTTGAATGGTTACTTAGTCACTCATTAATTGGTACCTTATAGCTGTCCTTAATTTTTCATAGACATTTTCTTTATCAAATCCAAGTTTATGAAGCATACAAACTAAGAACTTATCTTCTTCTTCAGTATAATTTTTACCTTTGTTTGCTCCATATGAAATACGTAGTTGATGAAATGGAGCTCTATATATTGTCATCTTTTTAAAATACAAAACATTAAATTTTTTATTTTAAAACTAATTATTAAATAATTAATTTATAATAATATTATATTACTTTAGCATCCAATGCTCTTTTTATAGTAGCTCGTTGTTGTATTTTGGATTCTCCTCTTTTTATTTGTCCCATTATTCGATCAATATCTTGCAATTCATTACATCTTTCCCAAAATACTGCACTATATTTTCTTACTTCTTCAGCTGGTTTACCTGAAATATATGTATAGAAGTAGAAAACATAAACATTAATAAATTATATATAAAATTTAATACCTTCCACTTCTTTTGATATATTATCAATGTCATCTCTACCATACTTTTCATTAGCTTTAATAAATTGATTGAAATCACGTTTATTCCAATTAATAAAACCCTAAAAAGAGAAAATTTAATTAAAATTATAATAATTAATATCATAATTTTATTTACTTTAGTCAATAAAACTTCTTTTTCAGTTTGCTCTTCTTCTGTAAGTGGTTGTGCATCATCTATCTTTTTTTGTTCTTCTTTTTGTATTTTAGCTGCATCTGAACCCAATTCTGGATTTTTTGGTTCCTATACATTTATTTTAATATTATTTAGTTTTATTTTAAATTCATATGTTAACATTACTTTGTATCCCACGGTTTGCCTATAATAATAAATTTCTTGATCAAGTAAATCAAATAAACGAGTTGGGAAAAATTGAAAATCTTGAACCAATGGTTGTTTTGGTGGTCGTGGTGCCTATGAAAAATGAAAATTATAAATGAAATTATAAGTTTATTTTAAAATATTACCTTAGGCTGTTTAGGTTCCGATGTCCTAAGTGTTTCTCGGAAATAAGCATCAACAGCATAATTAACTTTACGTTCTCGTTTTGGTGGTTCTATCCAACTCCCAATACCAATTAACTTCTGTTTTTTTCTATAAATACAATAAATAAAATAAATACCATATAACAAAAATAGCATATGTATATTATTATTTTATTTTCATTGGAATATATTAATATTAAAAAGATTGAAAATAGACATAAAAAGGATAGTGTTGTATTATGATGAAATTGGAAATTTAGGGTTTCAAGGTCTGAAAATTTTACTGAAGTATATTCACATATTACTTAACATGATACCAAAATATTAGTAAAATATAAGCATCAATTTTTTATTTATAGCTGTTTAAAGTTAAGATATGAGTAAAATTTAAAGTATAAAAAGAAGAACTGATACTGTTGTGAAAGGGACACAGGTGTAAAGAAGAAAATGTTGAATTTTTATTAAAATTTGAATGCATTGATAAATCATTACATCCGAAAAACAATTTTGAGCGAATTACTGTCAGGTTTGGATATTTAGGAGACTCAAGTGATTTACGGGTATTTATATTGAACATAAAGAAAGTAAAAAGATCTGATACTCCTGCCGCAGGGATATAGGTGTGCATATCATAGTATTCGATTATAATTATAATTTAAATGCAATGTTAAACCATTGCATTCGAAAAAACGATTCTGAGGGAAGTTCAGTCAGATAATGTAGGTATTGATTAGGTAATATATTGCCGTTTTTTCGTCATTTTTTCATCGTTTTTTCTAACGCATAGGATCAATTTTGAAAAATTCGAAAAATGACCTAGATAAAGTACCAAGAACATTTACTTTCCTACCGGAAACATATGCTATTCGTGAAAATCGGACCATTTTTTCGGGTAGTACAAGTTTCTTCAGTCATAAAAACAAAAAAATATAAATATCAATTTTAAACAGCTATAAAAAAAAATGTTACCATGGATTTTTTAAATATTTTAATATGATGATTCAGACATAGAAAAAAAAAACGAAAAAAAACGGCGGTCACCCATCCGCTGTCGATGCCTGGCTACGGTGCTCAACACCGAGATAGGTTCGAGAATATTTGGCCGACTACACCACACGCGTCTCACATAGAGCTACGTTTTTGTGAATACCATTTTTTCGTCATTTTTTTCATAATATTTTCGTTAAAACTAAAAATATCAACTTTAAACAGCTATAAAAAAAAATTGAGACTAGGGATTTTCCTAATATTTTGAATTAATGTTAAGTAATATATAAATATACTTCAGTTAAATTTTCAGACCTTAATACCAAATATTGCTAATTTTATCAAACATTATATACAAAAAACGAGAATTTTACGAAATATTCAAAGTCCTATATTTTGTAGAAAAATGAACGTAACGATCCTAAAATTTTATCACATATACATAGTACCCATATGAACTCCCAAAAATTTTTTCAAGTCTCTAACTTCAAAATTGCCCGAGTTATCGTGAAGTATTGAAATCGAATTCGTTGAAATTTGAAAAATGCCGTTTTTCGTCATTTTTTGGTCGTTTTTTCTACCGCATAGGGTCAATTTTGAGAAAATCGAAAAATGACCTAAATAAAGTACCAACTACATCCACTTTGCTACCGGAAACATATGCTATTCGTGATAATCGAAGCATTATTTCGGGTAGTAAAAGTGTCTTCATACTTAAAAAAAAAAAAAGAAAAAAAAAGGACACACATCATTGTAAAACCAATACATTCTTTGTTTCGCTCAGAATCTAAAAAAAAGACACACATCATTGTAAAACCAATACATTCTTCGCTACGCTCAGAATCTAAAATGTAAACATTTTAATCGATACATATATTATCTTATGAACTGATTAAAATCATTTTTCGAATGTAATGATTTAACTAAATTTATATATTTTAAATAATTCAATCCATACCTGTAGTCTTCTCCTTCAAATGTATAAAGAGATGATTCTGGTTGAGTATCTAATGTGAAATTTCTTAAAGATGATTCTCCTAAAGATTCTAATTTCTGTTTCATTTCTTCAGTCTAATTAATAAATAACATTTAGTTTAATAACAAGCATACACATAATATATAATTAATTATAAATATAGTACTTTTTCTTCTCCTTTCCTTAAAATAGTATCAATATCTTCATCAGTAATTTCAGAATCTTTAGATTGAAAAACATGATTTGCACCATGTCTTATCATGTTCAACATTTCATCCTTATTCAAAGCATTTTTTTGATTATCAACTAATCGACCTTGTTGAATAACCAATTTATCTAATCTAAGTTTAACTTCTGCTCGTTCTACAATTTTTTCTTCAACAGTATTCTCTGTAATAAGACGGAAAACTCGGACTTGTTTTTTTTGGCCAATCCGATGAGCTCGATCCTGTTAATATTTATATTTTATTTATATCTTCATATTATGTCTTATTAGCACATAGAGAAATTCAATATTCAAAATGCCACATATAATTAATTTTATAAATATATATAATTTTAGTCATTTTAGATATAATTTTATTTGAAAATATTTTATAAATTTATTAGTTTAAAAGTTAATTATAATATTATAAAAATATAGATCTAATAAAATATATTTATGTTTAGAATAAATTAAAATAATAATGTAATAATTTTGGAATTTGTCTTTATTTGTACACTAATGCATTTAAGAATCAGTATAGGTTTTTTTATGTCATAGAATGTTTAATGTAATCTAAATTACAATTGTCTTGAGATTTCCATAATTTTAATGCATGAATTTAAATCTATATATAATAATAGTTAGGTTTATATTATAATATTAGTTAATAAATTTTATCAATTTAATTTAATTGCTAAATAATTTTTAGATTTCACTATATGTAGTATAATTTTTAATCAATTATACTGACCATTGCTTGTAGATCCATTTGTGGATTCCAATCTGAATCATATAAAATTACTACATCCGCAGTAGCTAAATTAATTCCAAGACCACCAGCTCGAGTAGAAAGTATGAAAACAAACTTTTTACTATTTGGTTCATTATATTCATTAATTTGACGTTGACGATCTTCGTGAGGTGTATTTCCATCCAAACGGCAATACTAAAATATTATTTAATAGAGTAAAAATAATATAATTATTACATAAATAGAAAAAAGTTATTTTTAAACAATTTAAATATATATAATATGAGATCAAATTCATACATTTAGAAGCTTTAAAATCTGTCATGCTAGACTTACAATCTGAATAATTAGAGTTTTCCTTCACTGACTTAGCTTTTACTTTAAAAGATTTGGTACATTGTACTTTTTTATAATTATCGTATATTATTTCATTAAAAATGTTTACATTTTTATTATTAAAAATTAGTGTAAAATTATTATTTATATAAATTATTATTGATTATAATAAATAAGAATATTATATGTAATAATTATTTTATCTACATTATATATACAAATTTATTGTCAAAAGTTTTTGATGTAAAATGTAATGAAATAAATTACTTACGTTATATCCTTTCCAATGCATATAATCCACTAAAATATCCATCATACGGGTCATTTGACTAAATACAAGCACACGAGAATCTTGTTCCTTTAAAGCTTTCAATAATTTATCAAATACAACCATTTTACCACAGTTAAAAACCTGAAATACCAAAATGTAAAATAATCATATGTAAAAGATGTATAATTTAAATTAGATACAAAATACATACAATATGTTCATCAGTAGTATAAGGAGGACCGGGTTCTACACCATCAAAAAGATAAGGATGATTACTGCACTTTCGTAATTGCATAAGAATATTTTGAAGTCTCATTTTTTCAACTTTACCGGCACCATTAACTACATCTATATCTTTCATTAAAACTTTGGTATACCTAAAATAATTATTTTATGTTAATGAACATTAATAATTTATTATATGAAATATTTACCATTCTCGTTGTAATTTACTAAGTCCAACATAAACTTTGACTTCTTTTTTAGGTTTTAACCGTTTTTCAACCTCTGATTTTAATCTTCTTAACAGAAATGGTGTTAATACCTAAATAATGATAAAATGAGACTTCTGATAACAATAAAATAATTTTTTTCATACAAAAATAATTTCTTATTTAAAATTTACTTACTGCATGAAGTCGCTCAATTAAAGCATTATCCCCAAGACAATTATTTGTGTTAAACCATGAATCAAAATCCTATAAGATAATAATCCTATAAATATTTCAAAAATATTATTTAGAAATAACTTACGTCTGATGAATTGAATACATCTGGTAGTAAAAAGTTCAACAATGACCATAATTCGTGTAAATTATTTTGTAATGGTGTACCAGTTAATAATAACCGATTCGTAGTTTTAAATTCTCTAATTATTTCTGATAACTTGCTTTTTTCATTTTTTATTCTATGAGCTTCATCAATTACTAAATAACGCCATTGAATTTTTCGTAATGCTGATTTTTCTCGAATAATCATTTCATAAGATGTAATGCACACATCCCAATCTCCTGGTATAATTACTTCTCGTATAAATTTCACCTAATATATATTAATATAAATTTAAAAATAATTAGAAAATCTGTTTTAATTTGATAATAAATATGCATTAAAATATCTCGTTATACTAAATTGTTTAAATCTTTGTATATTTAGTATTAGGACATATATAATAAAACAAAATAAAATCGTATTAAATTATGAAAAATTATGTATATAACTATTACTAATATTTACTTATCCAACTTACACACTGTTATTGTGAATAAGTAAATATTTAAAAACTTACTCGTGCATCACGATTTCCAATTAAGCAAACAGTTCGAATTGTAGGACACCATTTCTGGAATTCATTAACCCAATTTTGTAATGTTGATTTAGGTACAATAACCATGTGCGGTCCAGGTATATTTCTATAATGTTTCATATACCTATAAATAAAAAAATAGATACAATTGAAAAGTTTTGTTCAACTCTTTAACCTGGCTTACAGTGCACAGTTTCGGATATCAAATTAGGTACTTATGGTAATACACACACAGAATAATTTAAAAAAATGTTAATCGATAGCGTAAGGTAAATAATTTTTAGATAATAATTTACATGACTTTATTATTTTCTAAATTCTAGAATATGTACAAAAATAATATGAAACCAGAAACAGTATTTACATACGTATTAATGAAGCTGTTGAAATAGAAAACATTCTTATACTTTACTTACATGTACATTATTTTATTTCTAATACACAATAGTAATATGTATCAGGTAATTATTTACTCAGTGTGTTGTACAAATTTGATTTTAGATAACTCAGGCATATAAACTTTGAGAATTGAAAATTTTATTGGAAATTCACATAAGTACTAAATATACATAAAAACATTTTGGAATGGTTACGTTATATAATATATAAGATTATATATTTCCTAAAATTCTTGTATTTATCTCTTAAAAGTTTGATAAAATTGTCAATTTTTGGTAGTAAGTATAAAATCTTTTACTTAAATATACTCATAAATTAATTAACATGCAACCAAAACATTACAAAAATCCCTAACCTTTAAAAAATATCTACATTATAATCTGACTGAACTTCGCTCAGAATCATTTTTTGAATGCAATGGTTTATTATTGCATTCAAATTCTAATTAAAATTAAACGCTATGATTTGCACACCTGTATCCCATGAGGCAGGAGTATCAGCTCTCTTTTTTTTTTTTTTTGTAGCTAAAAGTAATATATGTATAAAAAGAAGAGTTGATACTGCTGTGGAAGGGATACAGATCTAAAAAGGATATTGTTGAATTTTGAATACAATGATAAATCATTACATTCGAAAAACCATTCTCAGCGAAGTGCTGTTAGATTTGGTTATTTAGGTGACTCATTTAGGGGTTTTATGGTCATTTATACTGAACGTAGATACTGTATGAATGTAAACATTGTAATAAATACATATTATAATACTTGATGAACTTCTCTTAAAATAGATTTTTCGTATTTAATGATTTACATTGCATTCAAATTTTAATCAAAATTCAATACTATACTCTTTAAATCTATATCCCTTCTCTCTTCCATAGCAACATCAGCTCTTTTATTTTTAATAATTTTATTGTATGACCGTGATATTACCTTTCAGTGTTAAAATTAATTTTATAGGAAATATTTAAAGTGCATACATTAATTTATTATATACTTACCCTAAGAGTGAAATTGTTTGTAAAGTTTTACCAAGACCCATTTCATCAGCTAGAATACCATTAATACCATTTTCAAATAATGATATCATCCAATTCAAACCACGTACTTGGTAATCACGCATTAAACCATTTTGTATATAGTAAGGAGATTCGTCAAATCGTGTAATATATTTTTCTGCTGCTAATGACTCTTTTAATAATTCTTCATCTTTTTCTTGTTCAGTTTGTCTATGACGGAGACTGAAAATAAATAAAAATAAACTTATTTAATATTTAATTTATTAAATATAAGATACATTATAGTAATGTTTATGATAATCGTTTAAAGGGTAATGAACATACGACCAAATAAATCTAAAGCTTTAAATAACAGTCAGATAACTTTCCTGATTTTCATATTAAATTTTTATGTTTATAATTTTACAAGATTATAGACAAAAATATAAATAAAGAACATAGAATTTCTTCTAAGCTTACTACCCATTTTAATGATAAATTATTTTATTAAAAATTAATTTTTAAAACAATGTATAGTAATTGAACATTAATTTATTTCCCAATAAATAATTCCTTATAATAATAATTATAATTATCTAATGTTAATGACATATTTCACATAATTTTTAATTTACTTTATATATCTTTATATTAATAAATCAGTAAGTTCAGAATTCGATTAATATTTCAATGATATTACTCTTCGCATGGACCTGTATTGTAGTTATAGGAAAACATAAAAACAGTCATTAACATAACAAAACATATGATTATAAATATGATTGTTCAAAAATTTAAAAAAAATAATAATTTAACCAGAAAACAAGGATTGTAAGGAGATATAACCATATTTACCTTTTATAAATACGTGATACTTAAATATGTGAATGAAGATAAATTATCAACAAAAATAAAATAATTACCTACTACTATATTTATACATAAATCTATTAAAATAAAAATATGAAATTGTATATTATAATACAACACCGTCAACACCTATTATTGGCACAAGAATTCAATAATAGCAATTTTAATAAAAAAAAACTATTTTTCAATTAAAATAATTAACTTAGTTACAGCAATTTTAAATATAATTTATTCATGTTATATAAATTGAAAAATAAAGATATTATTAACCTATAACCCAAGTTACAATTTTAAATCTTATTGATTGGTAAATATTTAATTTTCATTTAATAAGAAATGTTTTTTCATTTTACAATATTTATCCATAATTAACTAAACATCTTAAAATGAATAATTAAATTATAATATTTATCATACATTTGATAAATATTATAAAACACATATTGATATTACGAAATATATATTTATTATAAAATATACTGTAATATTCTTATTTACATATTCAATATATATTTATATATAAATATTAATTAAATTATTAGATTTAGATATGAATATTTATATAATATTTTTAGTTTAAACGAAAATATTATCAAAAAAATGACGAAAAAACGGCATTTACAAAAACATGGCTCCATGCGTGTGGTGTAGCCACCGTCATTCCTGAACGCTACTTCGGTGTTAAGCACCGTAGCCAGGCATTGACAGCGGATGGGTGACCGCCGTTTTCTTTTTGTATTTTTTTTTTTTGTCTGAAGTCATCTTATTAAAATATTAGAAAAATCCAGTCTCAATTTTTTTTTTATAGCTGTTTAAAATTGATACTTGACATTTGTACTACCCGAAATAATGGTCCGATTTTCACGAATAGCACATGTTTCCGGTATAAAAGTGGATGTTCTTGGTACTTTATTTAGGTCATTTTTCGATTTTCTCAAAAATGACCCTATGCGGTAGAAAAAAACCACCAAAAAAATGACCAAAAAACGACCAAAAAATGACGAAAAAACGGCATTTTTCAAATTTCAACGAATTCGATTTCAATATTTCACGATAACTCGGGCAATTTTGAAGTCAGAGACTTGAAAATTTTTTTGGGAGTTCATATAGGTACTATGTATATGTTATAAAGTTTTGGAACCGTTACATGAATTTTTCTACAAAACATAGGACTTTGAATATTTCGTAAAATTCTCGTCTTTTTGTATATGTTACGGGTAATGTTAACATTAGCCATACATTTTGGATAATGTCATAAAAATTACACAATTTTAATATTATCCGGCTAATGTCAACATTAGCCAGTGAACATTGGATGTTATTTTTTTATATCGCATCTATATGTTTTTATTATCGGTTATCACAAAGTATTAAAAACATGAGCTGATACTCCTACCGTACAGGATACAGGTGTGCGAATTATAGCGTTTAATTTTAATTATAATTTGAATGCAATGATAAACCATTGCATTCGAAAAAACGATTCTGAGCGAAGTTCAGTCAGATTATAATTTTCGTTTGAACTAAAAATATCAACTTAAAACAGCTATAAAAAAAATTGAGATTAGGGATTTTTCTAATATTTTAGTATGATATTAAGTAATATGTAAGTATACTTGAGTAAAATTTTCAGACCCTAATACCAAAAATTGCTAATTTTATCAAACATTATATACGTAAAAACGAGAAATTTACGAAATATTTGAAGTCCTATATTTAGTAAAATAATTAATATAACAGTTCCAAAATTTTACCACATATATATAATAGCTATGTGAACACCCAAAAAAATTTTCAAGTCTCTAACTTAAAAATTGCCCGAGTTATCGTGAAATATAGAAATTGAATTCATCAAAATTTCATTTTTCGTAAAAAATGCCGTTTTTTCGAAGTTTTTTCTACCGCTTATAGTCAATTTTGAGAAATTCGAAAAATGACCCAAATAAAGTACCATCTACATCCACTTTTACATCTGAAACTCGCTATTGGTGAAAATCGAAGCGTTATTTCGGGTAGTAAAAGTGTTTTCAGAATATTTATTTATACGTATGGATTCTAAGATTTTCGTTTTCCTAAAAATATCAACTTAAAACGGCTATAAAAAAAAATTGTGACTTGGGATTTTTCTAATATTTTAGTATGATGTTAAGTAATATGTAAGTATATTTCAGTAAAATTTTCAGACCAAAATACCCAAAATTGACAATTTTATCACATATTATATACGTAAAAACGTGAATTTTACGAAATATTCAAAGTCCTATATTTTGTAGAAAAATTAACATAACGGTTCCAAAATTTTACCACATATATATAATAGCTATGTGAACACCCAAAAAAATTTTCAGGTCGCTATCTTAAAAATTGCCTGAGTTATCGTGAAATATAGAAATTGAATTTGTCAAAATTTCATTTTTCGTGAAAAATGCCGTTTTTTCGTCATTTTTTCGAAGTTTTTTCTACCGCTTAGTGTCAATTTTGAGAAATTCAAAAAATGACCTAAATAAAGTACCAACTAGATCCACTTTGCTACCGGAAACATACCCTATTCGTGATAATCGGAGCATTATTTCGGGTAGTAAAAATGTCTTCAGAATAAAAAAAAAAAAAAAAAAAAAAAAATCACACATCATTGTAAAACCAATACATTCTTCGCTTCGCTCAGAATCTAAGATGTAAACTTATTAGTTATTATTATACATTTATACGTGAACCGACCACATCTTCTCATTTATTTTTATATTTCAGACAATAATTAGAAGCGAATTACATATTTTTATAACAACTAATATATTTTATTTTTTATTATTTGTATATTTATTATTTGAAATGTTATATTTTCAATTTTATCAATTGAAGATGGTCAATACTATAAATTAGGTAACAAACATGGTACTTTACAACAATTATATACTAGAAACCAATTTAGTGTCTGTCCAATTCCAATTCTCGATGAGGTTTTGTCTACAAATCATTGAGAGAAATATCTGGGCATATATCTAATAGTGGTGGTCAGGGGTATAAAAAATGTTCTTGTAAAGGAAACTGTGACAATAACAGATGTAAATGTAAATCATCCAATATTCTGTGTAGCTCAAAGTGTCATGCTTCCATGACTTTTAAAAACAAATAATATTTTTACATTCATATTAAATAAAATAAATTTTGATTATAATATTTGTTTATTTATTGTTTTGGCTGTATCGATAGGAAATAATTGTAATTTTTTATGACATTATCCAGTATATATTGGATAATGTTACATTATCCGGATAATGTCGACATTATCCAACATATTAACCATATGCATGGCGGCTAACGTTAACATTTGGTTAATGAAACATTATCCGGATAATGTCAACATTATCCAAATGTTAACATTACCCGTAACATATATAATGTTTGATAAAATTAGAAATTTTTGGTATTAAGGTCTAAAAATTTCACTGAAGTATATTTATATATTACTTAACATTAATTCAAAATATTAGAAAAATCCCTAGTCTCAATTTTTTTTTAAAGCTGTTTAAAGTTTATAATTAATAACAATAATATTTTTTTCATAAACAATTTTAAAAAAATTTCTTATATTATACATTTATACCTATAATTAGTACATTACCTAATACTAGAGATGGGCAAAAAATAACGTCGCCGTTACTTTGTCACTGCGACAATCGTGTCACGGTTTGTCGAAAAAAAAATTAATGGCGACCTTATAAAATGGTGACACTGATATAAAAGTATAGCTACCGTGTTATAAAATATATATTATGAGTGTAGCACAGAATAGAACAGCTGCAGTCGCCATGTGTTTTTGAGTAACCATAAGTTCATAATCATTGAAAGAGATAGGTAACCTTACAAAAATACAAAGTTATAGTACTTTTTCTATGGTTATACCCATAGACTTATAATATATTATAAGTCTATGGTTATACCCATAGTAAAATAAATAAGAAGTATGCTCGACTGATAGTAGTGCGCATCGCCTGACGTTAATCTTGGGATAGGCAACAAATAAAAAGTCAAGTGACGTCACGTGTATTTCGTTTGCATTTCGTTTATCGTAGAATACCATCAGGCGTAATTAAATTAATTTTACTATGATTATTACGACCAAAGTAATATTGCATTATTTTTACCTTCGGTTATCATCGGTAAATCGATGTGAACCGAATGTACGAATACATTATGCACAAAAAGTCAAGACGCTGCACATGCGCAGAGTACGACGAAAACACGGTATCGAGTCGAGCATACTTCTTATTTATTTTACTATGGTTATACCACCTCATCGTGCCACTATATTATTTAAAGATTAAAGGCATCGAGATAAATAAGAATATATTCTTATCTATCACAGTGTTTAATGGTGTATTCAAGTGTAAGAAATACTTACTACTCTATTACTTACTATATTCTATTCAAGGGTGTATTATTGATAACATGATATATAATCACAAAAAATTATTTTCAAAAACATCTTTAATAATTTATTTTTTATAATAATTTAATATTAATAAGTTATCTATTATATAGAATATATTATATAATATATAGTATGTTACATAAATTTACAACTGAAATAATTTATAATTATAGTTCAAGAATAATATTTGATTCACTACTTTAGGTTTAAGACGATTATGCCGTTCACTAATGATAAAACCAGTTTTTTAAAACACTCTTTCACACGGTATTAAAGTTCCTACTACACAACATTTTTCTCTAACAATTTTACTTAAATTAGGGTAATTATAACCACAGATTAAGTGATTAAGTATTAAGAGTAATCTGTGTTATAACTATGTTCTCTCCACCAACCAAAAGAATTGCTTGTCCTTATTAAAATATTATCCTCCATGTATCTATTTACTTCAACGATTGATTTTGAAGTGTATGTTCCCTGAGAAGATATTGTTGAAGTTATCAAATCAAATTTTCCCCAGACACAGTATTCATTCTTTTCGGTATTTTCTTCAACAGAATTTATAATTGCAGATGGTGTTTGAGATTCAAATGTATGTTTAATATTGTTCACTATTCCATTTATTATTTTTGTTATTATTTGTTCTCCTACCGTTTTAGATAAAGCGTAAGGTTTGAATTTTGGATCCAAGAATGTTGATGTGGATAAAGTATTACTCATTTCTAAATTGGAAAACGACGTGCGAGACCAAGTTTTAAAATGTTGATGGTTTCATTTACTGGAGGTTCAAATGATTTCTCACTAGCTTATCAGACATCAAGTAATCCTTTATACAAAACAATCACCATAGAAGCACTCATATAATTTTCTCCGCTTACAGATTTTGTAACTTCATCGAAAGGTTTAAAAACAAGCCATAACTCTTTACAAATTTTCCATTCTTCAGATGTTAATATATGTAAATCTGCATCAATAATAGCGATAGTTGCCTTTAAAGAATTTTCCAACTCAACAAATCGATTAAGCATATGATATGTAGAATTCCACCGTGTGGATACATCTTGAAGTACTTTTTTTTTGGATTTTCACCAGAATTTTGTTGGTACATCATCAATTTATGATTAGCATAAGAACTTTTCTTAAAATGGACTACAATAGTTTTTATAAGACTTATTAAATTAGATTGAGATTTTAATCCTTCTTGTATAATTAAATTTAAAGAATGAGCAAAGCATCCAAAATATTTTTAATTTAATATGTTAATTGCATTTTTTATATTAGCAGCATTGTCTGATACTACTAAAATAATTTTATCATTTAATTTCCATTCATCAATAATCAATTGTATAATTGTACTTAAATTTAGGCTAGTATGTTTTTCCTCAAAAGAAGCACATTGAAGTAGGACAGATTGCAAATTAAAATTTGGATCTACATAGTGAGCTGTAATTGCTAAAAAACTAGTATTGTTAATAGAAGTCCAGCAATCAGTAGTTAAGCATACTGACACTGCTTCTTCTTGTAATTTAATTTTTGTTTCATTTAGTAATTTTTCATAAGCAAAGGGTAAAGAAGTTCTTGATAATTGATGTCTACTTGGTAAATTGTAAGTTGGATTTAACATATGTATAAACTCTTTAAACCCCTTATCTTCTGTAATACTAAATGGCTGACAGTCCAAATAAATTAATTTTAATAAACTATCGTCCAACTGTTGTTTATACGTGTCAGTCATTTTCCTTGGGATATAATTGTATAAAGTATTTTTTGCTTTTCGCTTTCTATTTGTTGTATTTATATTATGTTCTAGTAACTCAAAGAAAGAATTGTCAATATTTTTTGTAATATTCGATGTATGGGGATTTATTTGTAATTGATTATCAGTTAATGATTGTAATTCTGGATTTATATTATAAATAAATAAGAAAAAAAAAAAATGTAAATATTTAATTGAAAATCTTTAGTATATGTAAATTCCAAATAATTGAATCTAAATTTCTATAAAAGTGTAATAAAAGTATAGGTATTTTATAATTATAAATGAAACATTAAGCTTTATTAAATGACTAGCTATTAACGGTGATGAACGGAACCGAAGAAGTAGAGATCGTATGAATAAATGTAAAATTAATCTAAAGCTTGAAGACAGAAATAACATATTATAATATAGGATCCAGATAATAATATAAAAAAAATTAATTTAAAATTTAATGTTTCTGTTTCCTTAAAATTCACTAAAAAAAATATAAATTTCATTTTTAAATTTTTATATTATAAAAAAAATTGTTTGAATTGAGCTCAGTAAACATAAATTTTTCATTCAATTATTGACTTCATTTATAAATTTTTAAAAAAATTATTTATGTTAATAATTTATAAATTACCTGTTGAGAAACATTTGATGTAGAAGGTTGGTTTACATTAATTGCATCATATTCTTGTTCTACATTTAAATTTATTAAAGGATGTTTTCTCTCTATATCTTTTTTTAAATTTGACATAGTTGTCTTGTGTGAAATTTTAATTTTATATATATCACATTTAACAAAATGTGGATCAATATATGTAAAATATTTCCACATTAAAATAAGTATAAATAAATAATATTGTACTACCTATGTAAAAATGTTGGAAATATCAAAAATTATACAAAGACAATAATACAATACACTTATTTTAATTTTATTATTATTAAATACCACATTATTTTCCATTTAAATTATTGTAAACATAAATACAAAATTAATGTATTCATTATGAATAAAATAAAATATTCCTATGAGTATTATTTTATTTTAGTCATCAAAATACAAGATATTGAAATAGTCATTAAATAGTATTCTGTACTTATGTAGGTATTAGTTAATTAAATACACCTATTCAAAATATTCAATATTATAAATTATAATATAATTTATGAATTTATTATTTATATTTTTAACCACCTACTTAAGAGTTAGAAAATGAAAGTTTATTTCTAAATTATATTTTATTTAGGAAAGTAATATTTCATAAATAATAAGTGAAGTAGCTTATAATTTTGTTTGTAATTTTGACTTTTGTACTAATGTATTAATTATTTATCATTAAATGACAAAATTAGTTTTGAATTTTATCTTAAATGATTTTAATGAATTAGTTTTACAATGATGAGTCTATTTTTAAGCCTAGACACTTTTTCAACCAGAAATAATGCTCTAATTTTCATGAATAGCACATGTTTCTGGTAGTAAGTAGATGTAGTTGGTACTTTATTTAGGTAATTTTTCAAATTTCTCAAACTTGAAGTTATGCGGCACCAAAAAATGATGGAAATACTAACTTTTTCCCTGAAACTGAAATCTTGACGAAATCGATTTCAATATTTTATGAAAACTCAGGCAATAAAACAGAAAATTTTAATGGAGGTTTGCGTAGATATTATTTATACTTGATAAAAATTTTGGAATGATCACCTTAATTTTTAAACAAAAAATAGATCATTGAATATTTTCTAAAAAATTTTCATTTGATCTAAAATATTTGATAATATTGGCAATTTCGAATTTTAAAATATGAAAATTTTATTGAAGCATCCTCGCATATTGTTTTTCGTGTAATCATAATGTTAGAATAATCGACTGTCGACATTATTTTTATAGATTTTTAAAGTTGAAATTTTAGTAACATTGATACCTATACCTAAAATTCGCTCAAAATCGTTTTTTGATTTTTCGAATGTAATGATTAATCATTGCTTTTTTACATTATATATATATATATATATATATATTATCGATCTATCTAGAATCTAGGCCATCTAGGCTCTCTAGCATTAAAGTGCAGTGGCATATTTGAGGGGTGGTGATGGGGGTAATCGCCCTCCCAGAGGGGCGAGGTGACGGGCTCTAGAACGTTTTTCATTTTTCCTAAAATATAGGAATTGATTATTATAATACTCTTATTATCGTTTAGTTACTATTTAGTATTTACTAAACTTTGGTATAATATTATTACTTTGTTTTGATATACATGTATTATGATAACATAAAACCGGGAAAAAATATAATTATCAGTTACATTATCCGTATAATCACATATAATAGGTATAATGTGTCGTACTTGGATATCTTAAACTATGGTGGAAATAGTTGTTGTACAGACTACTATTGATAAAAATTATATAATATAATAGTTTTGTAATAAATCAACTTTTTTTTGCCCCCCACCCAAAAAAAAACATAAAGACTCAAATACACCATTGTTAAAGAGACACAATATTACAGTAAATTGGTGACTGGTTTTGATTATAGCTATTTATTTTACGTTTTATAAACCATTAATAATGGTGACTGGTCACCATTAAAAGTAACGGTGACATTATAGTCACTGTCACCATTGTCACGGTTCCAAAATTTTGTCACTGTTACCCATCTCTACCTAATACCTATATAGGTACTCTATATCTTTAATCAATAGTATTTATAAAAAAAAATTTTTCTTTTCATTTAAAATGAAATATATATAAAACATTAATTAAATGATTATTTGTTACTTGGGAAGCTGGTTAATTTTTGATATAGATAAGTATAAATCTCAATTTTTTTTTTTTTTTTTTAAATGTAAATATTATTGCACTTATGTACATTAAGAGGATAGAATTTTAAAAAGGAACACAACATTAAGTATGCTTGTGTACATGGAACGTCATGAAGAAATTTCCATCCCAATCAAACTATTTAATGTTATTATTTAAGTAAAAGACTTGATTATACCTATAGAGGTATATATATGTAAAGAAAATATATTTCTTTAATATTAATTATTTTTATGGTTGATATAATAATTGTTGTAATATTATGATTAGGATATCAGTATTATTATGATATCTATATTATTATCATGTAATAGAATAATGATTATTTTAATATGTTGATATAATTATTATATTAATTTATTAATTTTTGAGTTTAATTATTTTAAATTTGTAAAAATAGATTAATAAACTTTTAATGTCGTTTCTTTGTTTTCAGGTAAGGTATAATTATGTATGTATTTAATTTACCTAAATATTATATATATTATAAAATAAAATCTTTGTTTTCAGAGCAACACAATATTGTTTATTATATATTTATATATTATATCCCTCAAACGTCTTATATAAATATATTTGTAAAATGAAGAAACTACAATTTGAATTTATGATAAAACCAATTAGTGATGGAAAATCAAATATAATGGCCATAACTTCAATTACTACTGAAAGCAATGAAACTTTTGCGATACCAGAAGAGTTACAACAAATAGGATTTCACAAAGAAGTGAGTAAGACAAATATTTATAATTTGGTGAAAAACAGTATAAAAAAAAGATATCAATTTAGAAAGGTTTGGATAGGTTTGACTGATGAACTTCAGAAAATTTACATAGATTATGGTAATATGAAGTTTGCTGATCAGAGTTTAGAAGAAATTACAGAGAAACTAGATACTATTAGTGTTTTAGAAGAAACAAATACTTTTAAATGCTTTAAATTTAAATACTTTAAAATTATTAGAAAAATTAGTTGAAATACACAAGTAACTAGAGAACAAAATTTGAAGAACATATCAGAAAAATTTGTGATTGAAAAATTCACAAGTAGAAATACAAATGCAAATCAATGGATACATTTTTTCGAAAAAGAATGTACTCGCTTTAATGTAAAAGAGGATGAGAAAAAAATTGAGATTCTCAGATTCTTCATGGATAAATTTTGTTTAGATTGGTACAGCTCTATGATTATAAAATTAACATTAGATTCAGAGTGGGCAATTTGGAAGAATAAGTTTTGTGAGATATTTGTAAATAAGGGTTGGAATCTTATTCATTATTATACAAATACAAAGATGGTTCATTGTTAGACTATGGCATGAGAAAAGAAAAACTTTTATTGGATATGAGTAGATCAATGGATTCAGGTACCTTGATAGATCTTATTGCAGCTGGTTTACCTGAGTTTCTACTGAATAAAATTGATAGAGAAGTATTAAAAGACACAGTAGATTTATTTAATGAAATTAGCAAATTTGAGCATATGGTAAATAAAAAAAGTTTTTAAAGAAACGATGAAAAGAAACCATGTAGATATTGTGAACAATTAAATAAAGGGACCCGTTATCGTGCTGAATCAATATGCTGGTTTAAAACAAAAGAAAATGATAAACAAAAAAACTACATCAAGCATGTGAACAATTCAGTAATTGAAAGTGAATTAAACGACACTAATCAAAAAAACTAAATGTTACACCATTAATCAAAGTCAAACTGCTATTAGATAATAAATTAGAAATATATGGAATATATGACTCAGGGTCAAATGTTTCTTTAATAAATTCTAAATTATTAAAATTAAAAAATAACAAAATGTATAATTTAGAAAATTTAAATTTAAGAATGATTAATGGTGTTAAAAAAACAAGTTGATGTTTATATCATAGATAAAGAACATATCATAAAGATCAGATATGATTTTTTGTTTGGATTAGATATGATAGAAAATTTCAAACTAATTCAGAATGAAAATTTA
>JAIUCT010000030.1:782796-794169 GCA_021307375.1 Tetraneura akinire
TTCATTTTAACATCAAAGACACAAAATGCAAATGATTTTGTAAAATTAATAAACAGTATACCAGAAATAGATGAAATTGGTATGCTTTTCAGTGATCAATACTCAGGAATTAATTCAGAAGAATTCAAAAAATTTTTAAATGAAAAATCAATACCAATAAGTTTTTATTGTAATATATGCACCTTTCTCAAATGGAATTAATGAAAGATTAAATCAAACGCTGGTAAACAATATAAGATGTAAAATCAATGAAAAAACAAAAAAAGTAGCTTGAACAACAATAGCACATGAATGTGTAAATAAATATAATGACACAGAGCATTCAGTAACAGGTTTTGCACCTATATATTTATTAAATGGCACAGATGTTACAATACTACCAAATGAATTAAAAGAAGAAAAAGAAACAAAAGTGGATTGGATAAGAAATAGAAAAATAGCATTAGAAAATACAATAAAGTCACATAAGTATCACAAAACAGTGTTTGATAAAAATGGCATACACTTAGAATTCAATATAGGAGATATGGTGTACATAGAAAATGGAAACAAATTAAACAGGAAAAAATTAGATGAACTAAAAGTTGGACCATTTAAAATTATAGAGAAAATATCAAATTCAATCTACAAGATTAATACAGGTCACAAGAAATCAGAATCAAATCATTTCCATATAACAAAACTTATTCCAGTTCCTACAGAGTAAAGTAAATTAAATTATAAAAAAAATATATATATATGTAAAATAAATTGTATTAATAATATTAATGTAAGTAAATTAATTAATATTTTTATTGTATAAATGATATTATAAAAATAGTGTGACAATTTTTATCTCATTAGGGGAGATGTAAAGAAAATAAAGAAAATATATTTCTTTAATATTAATTATTTTTATGTTTGATATAATAATTGTTGTAATATTATGATTAGGATATCAGTATTATTATATTATAAATTATGATATCTATATTATTGTTATCATGTAGTAGAATAATGATTATTTTAATATGTTGATATAATTATTATATTAATTTACAAATTTTTGAGTTTAGTTATTATAAATTTGTAAAAATAGATTAATAAACTTCTAATGTTGTTTCTTTGTTTTCAGGTAAGGTATAATTATTTATGTATTTAATTTACCTAAATATTATATATAATATTATAAAATAAAATCTTTGTTTTCAGAGCAACACGATATTGTTTATTATATATTTATATATTATATCCATCTGACGTCTTATATATATATCGTAAAATATGTTATAAATAACAATAACTAATATTATATACTGTTTAAGTATTAATATAATAAATATTATATACATTTATATATTTATAATGAAATATAAAAATAAAATATTGTTACTTGACAGAATCTCCTGTTTCTGTTTTGGGTTTACGATGCCTTTTTTTAGCTTTTTTGGGTGTACCACTAGCTGTGTTAGATCCCACTTTTCTTTGATTAGCTGTCATGAAATGAGCAAATATCTCCGTTTGTTTAAGAAGGTAATCAAACCTCTTTCCACGATCAGTTTCCTAAATAAAAATTTCTTAATATAGAAAACACAACATTAAAATTATTAATCATACAACTTTTACACCAAATTGTCCTTCCTTTTCAATTGGTAAAGATGAATTTTCTTCAGAACCAGAATCATCCTAAAAATTTAAATCAATATATTTATTCATACTTAGGCGCTATTGAAAATTACTATTTCAATACTATATATAGCATTTGTAAAACATATTCTGAAAATTCAATCAGATTATTAAATGCAGAAGATGAATAGACAACAATTTAAACTTTAAATTAATGTTAGAATGTTAGATATATACTTTATCTTTAACATACTATATTAACTAGATATTTAAAAATAGAAAAAAGTTGAAATTTTCTAAATTAAAGTAAAAACTTATACTTTGAACCCAAATTTTACTGTGTAAAACACTACACATAATTGGAAATAAATGTTATAGGAAATTGCATGTTTATTTTATTTTAATGTAGTAACAACAGTTAAAGGCATAAATCTAGTTTAGCGCCCACCCGAATTTATCACTTTTTTTTTTGAAACCTAGGTAAATCAACATTTTAAAAACGATGGTGCAATAATAATTTAGTGGAAATCAATAGTTTTTGAGATATAACATTTTCAAATTTGATTTAATCGACAACTCATTTAAATAAGTAATTTAAACACATTTCTGATCATTGCCGTGTGGCGCAGTGGTCTGAAAACACTTTGTGACGCGTGCTGTTCCGTCAAATTGCATTTTTTTAATGTTGTAACCTACTTGGGGTGGCGTTATATGGCAAATCGAGGGATATTTTCGTTTTTAATTGTCCGAGCGAGCGCAGCGACTTTATATGACCGGAATAAATAGGAGAATATCCAATGGTCACGAAACCACTGTCTCTCCGCACCAGTATCCGTTCTTTGCGGTAGGTATTAGGTAGTTATGCTTCCGTCCCTTGGGGCATAGCCCCATCCTCCACGAAAAACGCGGCGCTTGAGTAAGTGAGCAAAGCTAGAAGGCGTAGCGAGCGTCCCTTCCACTTGAAAACTTTGATGAAAGAAATATTCTCTATAATAATATTTTTTTAATAATCTTTATGATATATTGTCATCATAAATCAAAAGAAAATATTGGAAAATCCAAGAAAAAATGCAAAAATTTACTGTGTTTTGGACCTGGTATTCGCGCGTATGGAAAGACGCATTAAACCACTATAACACAAATACATCAATAACATCATTTTGTCAATGCTATAAAACTCTTTATTTAAGTAAATCTATCAATATTGATGAATTTAAAATCGCTCCATCTCAAAAACTATTGATTTCTGCTAAATTATTATTGCACCATCATTTTTAAAATGTTGATTTACCTAGGTTTCAAAAAAAAAAAAAAAGGGAAAAATTCGGGTGGACGCTAAACTAGATTTGTTTCCAGTTAAATTTAAAAATATGCAAGTTTTTTTACTGACCATGTTATTTGTTTTTGAGTTTTCTAAATTGTCCTTTTTGCAAGGAGATTTTGTATTTGTAGATGGTTCATAGTTGTCATCTTCGAATTCCATGTCAGGGCTGTCCATTGTAATTTCTTAACAAATATTACTGCCTATTACAATGAAATTTAATAATGATGAGTAATATATTTAAATCAATTAATTGTTAAATCCGTATATAAATATATACCTATATAAAATATTTACCTTTTACACTGCAGGTATAAAAACTATAGTAAGTCGATTAATCAAAGTTAGACCGCGAAAAATAAAGACAAAGAAAAAACTAAACAACATTACAGACTAGTAGACTACAAATCAAAATTACCAAATGGCAATTGGAAATTGGAATGTATATATCTACCACAGACTATATGAAAATATTTTATATTTCTGTGCTTTTACACTGTAAATCTCTTTTTTATGGACTGTGATCCGAAACAGTTACACCCGAAAAATGATAAGGACCGTTTTATCAACTTTCTAAAGTTAAATTTGTTAAATATCTATACAATAAAATATTTTTTTTTTTTTATAAATTATGTGATTAGGTGATACGTATAAAGAAGTAGTCACGACAGTGTTATTTAAAAAATATCCTAGAGACGACACATACATCACCATTGAAATTTTCGTTAAACATAATATAACAATTGTCATTTAGACACATTTAGTTTTATCTGATTATTTTTTTTAATTTTAAATACTTTAGTAACACCATTAATTGTTATTACATTTGCACGCACAAATGACAATCTATGTGCTATGTTATATTATACGATTAGTTTGTTATCTATTATTAATTAGTTACTGATAATATAGTTACATTTTTTAATATCATTTAAAAAAATATTGTTAATTTTAATAAGTATTTATTGTTTATAATATATTTTTAATAGAACTATTTTTGTTTTTTATAATTATTAATTAATTTAAGTTATTTTATTTTTATTTTTTTCTCATTTTATCATAACTAACGTAAACGTAACATATAAATAATATATAATATTATGCCATTAAAAAAAAAAGAAGAGCTGATACTGCTGTGGAAGGAGAACATACAGGCTTAAAGACGGTAGTACTGAATTGTGATTAAAATTTGAATGCAATGATAAAGTATTGCATTCTAAAAACCATTCTGAGTGAAGTTCAGTCAGATAATATGTATATGTATTGATTAAATTTTGCCCCTCCCTTAAACTCGCCCTTGGTGTGTACCACTATAATTTATGAATTAAATTTAATTATTTATTTATACTAATAATATATTGCTATAAGGTTTTCAATCATTAAATAATAGAAAAAAAAAATTAGTAAAGTAGTAAAAATAATATAATAAATGACCGGATACAAACCCGCATTAATAACACATGCAGAAACATACTAATAAAGTAATATACAATACAATGAAAGTAATATATAATACAATGAATAATAAGAAAATCATAGTTTAGGAAAATGATAATATTCATATAGAATAGGTACTGGATTATAATATTTTAACAAAATCTAAATCAAAATAATAATCGATATTGACGTATAATTCAACAACGAATAAGAACAATAAAAATTATTGTTATTTATAAATGGAGTAGACGGAGTGGATAAAAACGTGTGTACTATTTACCACCACTCCTGTACCCGTAATGCCATCACGATAACAACTCTCGCCAATAATTTGTTTCCACTGTAATCTTTGTATTTAATATGATTGAAAGCCTAATCTATAAATACATTTAATTTAGAATATTCTTATAATTTATTCCATACCTAAAATTATTATTTATTACGACCATAAATACCTAATATATTAAAATATCAATATTGAAATATAAAACGTCAAAATTTCAATTTTCGTGAAAAATGGTTTTTTTCTTGTCATTTTCTCATCATTTTTCCTTTTGCATAAGGCCAATTTTGAGAAATTCGAAAAATAACCTCCACTTTCCAAACGGAAACATATTATGCTGTTAGAGAAAAATCTGAGCATTATTTCGGATAGTAAAAATGTCCTTAGATATGATAACAAAAAAAACATAAAACCAATAAATTTTTCACTTCCCTGAAAATTTAAAATAAAGGCCAATATATTAGTATTGCGTAAAAATGTCAAAATATCGAAAAACGTCATATAACACATTTATTCAAACGACCCATCGTATAAAGAATCTAAAATCAGAATTTCGATATTTTCATTATTCAAGCTTCCACGCGCGTTTTTCGTCATGCAATCGTAGTCTCGCATACGCGTTTTACACCGTGTATTCGAAATTTTAAACATTATATTATTTTATTAGAAAAAAACCCCCACAATAAAAATATTTATTAAACCACTAAATAAAATGAAATTGTAGAAGCTTACATAAGTAGTATTATAGTATAAATTCGAATATATGATTGAGAAAATGAAAATAAAGAATAATTTAGTTTATTAATATACTTAATATAATACAATTAAGAAAATTGACTAAGCTCAATGGAAACACCTTGCATTGTTCAACTTATTGATCGATTTACTAGATAACATCAGATTATACTCTACAAATTGTAGACTACAATAATTGACCGGCAGTACGACAACTGTATTATTAAATAAAAAAGAAACAATTTTTTCTCTCGTAATTCCCAATTCCACAATTTTCAATTCAAGAACTTATTTCATTGTCAATAACCGCCAACCGGGCAACGGGAAGAAAATGTAAAATAAACGGGCGGCCATCATTAGTCACAAACATGCGTAAACAAAAAAGGACAATTTAAACATCAGACGAAACTGTATTACTGTATATACATATACCGAGTATTAACACTTACTTGGAAGACATCGTGGTTTCTGTGAAAGAAAGTAATACTTATATGAACAAACCATACAATTATGACGCCGTATAAACAATTTTACACTCTGAAAAACGCAAAACAATCAACAACTGGCTAAATAATAATTGACAATTGTAACGAAAACGAACTATATAACAAGGAAACTATTCCATTCCTGCTCGCATATAATATAATATAAGCGTACCGTACCACACATTGCTAGAGATCCATACGATATAACGAGCACCATTGGCTGTATAGCGTTATTGATAACTGATAACATTGAGAAAATGAGAAGTTGATAATAGTATTTATTACTGATAAATTAATTACTAGTAATTAATTACTATACAAATTACCATATTATTTTTATTATTATTATTTAATATAATAATTTTATGTCATAATGTATAATGTATTATACGAGTATAATATTATCTTATTATTATCTATTTTTCTGCTCCTGGGTAGTGATGGGCGATTTAAATCGATTTTTTTGGTCGATTTTATCGATTTTAAAATCGATTCAGCCTGACCGATTTTATTGTTGAAACTCAGAGTAAGAAATATGTGTTGAATCGATTTTATCATTCAAAGTCGATGGAAATTGCACATACTTATTAAAAATATTAGGCTTATTTAATGCATTACATACTTCGTCTATACATTTGATGACCGAAGGTTGACTTAATGAAGAAGCCCGATTTTCCCCGATATCTTGTTGGTATGAACCACTTGCAAAAAATCGTAGAGCTGTTAATACCTAATGGATTACAATTTATTAATTTGGTTATATTTGAAAGAAATGTTGGCAATCAATTTTAAATAAATGACAATATTATTAATTTTTGTTTAATTATAACCTCTATTTTTTTAATTATTTACTTACTTTACGGTCATACTTATAGCCGATTTTATTGATGGCGGTTCAAGGTAAGGACGCAGTTCATCTATCAATCCCTTCACGAGGACTTTGGTTAGTCTGAATTTTTTAATAAATGCCCCTTCAGTCAAATCTACAATTTTAATGTAAATAAACTTAATATTCTATTTGATTTCGCCTATTTATAATATAGCAATTAATTATTGTAATCTATACAAGATACAACATACCCACAAATGGATTTTCAGCTACATGAAATCTAATAGTCGCTACATCATTCATTTCTTCCACAATTTCCAAGTTGTTAATTACTTGTAGGTAATTAATATTTATTAAATATTCCATATTTTAAGATATTAAATTTAATAAACAAGTAATTAGATACTTATTAAAAAATAAATAAGTAAAACGATCACAATATCATAAATATTTTCATTTATAGTATAGGTCGCAGATATTTGTATTGTTTTGTTTTCACACGAAAAGTTAAACAACAATCATAATTTGTAAACTAAAATCACGATTAGTGTAGTATATAACCACTCTAATGAGTTAATATAAAACTTTAGAGTAGTTACTAATAAAAAGTTTTTAGTGTATCACCATTCAAAAATACGGTTTCTCGGTTTTGCACTAAAATGTGATGTTTTAGTGTACTAATATGATTAGTGCACTAATATAAAATTCAAAAATAGACCCCCTGAGCGTAGCAAAGAATGTAATGATTTTACAATGATGTGTGTCTTTTATTTTTTTTTTTAAGTATGAAGACATTTTTACTACAATACTACCCAAAATAATGCTCCGATTATCACGAATAGCATATGTCTCCGGTAGGAAAGTGGATGTAGTTGGTACTTTTAGGTCGTTTTTCGAATTTTTCAAAATTGACCCTAAGCGGTAGAAAAAACGACGAGAAAACGGCAAACTGAAATTACGACAAATTTGATTTTTTAGACTCCGTTTAATTTTATAGTTGAAGCGCAAAATGCCTTCCAGCAGTGTAGCCAGTTTATAAAAACAAATAGTTATTTTATTTATGATGTAACATAATCTTGAATTATTATAATAATCTAGCAGTGTAGCCAGTTTATAAAAACAAATAGTTATTTTATTTATGATGTAACATAATCTTGAATTATTATAATAATTATAATTAAAAAGATGAGCTGATACTCCTGCCGCACAGGATACAGGTGTGCGAATCATAGCGTTTAATTTTACTTAGAATCTGAATGCAATGATAAACCATTGCATTCGAAAAAACGATTCTGAGCGAAGTTCAGTCAGATTATAATTTTCGTTTGAATTAAAAATATCAACTTAAAACAGCTATAAAAAAAAATTGAGAATAGGAATTTATTTACCATACGAGTACTATACGTTAGTATAATACATTACTATACGCGTAACCTTGCGCGTGCGTATGCATTTAAACTGATTTCTTATGCAAGTATTTGGACGACCCAACGAGTCGTCCAAATAATAATTTAATTATAAAGTATTATATAAATACTATGGATTTTATTTTTCCAGTTAGGTATTTCCAATTCATAAGCACGTAGCTGTGACAACGCATTATTTTTAGTCATTTGACAGGAAGAATAAATTAATATTATTTTATTAATAGTAAGTTTAATAGTAGTACAATGGGAGAAGAAAATTTGAACGCGTTATCTATGATTAGTATTGAAAGTGAAATGATTAGAGAAGATATCGATTTTAATAAAAAAGTAATCGATCATTTTTCATCAACAAAAACCAGACGTATGGATTTTATATATAAAATAATTCCTTAATATTATAATGTGTACCTATTAAAAATAAAGTATTAATTTTATTAAAATATGTGTATAACTTCGTTTTTTTTTATATAAAGAAAAATATTTAAAGTTGCACTCCCTTGATCAGTGATCACGAGCCGCCACTGAGTAATATGTAAGTATACTTCAGTAAAATTTTCAAACCCTAATACCAAAAATTGCCAATTTTATCAAACATTATATACGTGAAAACGTGAATTTTACGAAATATTCAATGTCCAATATTTTGTAGAAAAATGAACGTAACGGTTCCAAAATTTTACCACATATATATAATAGCTATCTGAACACCCAAATAAATTTTCAAGTCTCTATCTTAAAAATTTCCTGAGCTATCGAGAAATATAGAAATTGAATTCGTCAAAATTTCATTTTTCGTGAAAAATGCCGTTTTTTCGTCATTTTTTCGAAGTTTTTTCTACCGCTTAGGGTCAATTTTGAGAAATTCGAAAAATGACCTAAATAAAGTACCAACTACATCCACTTTGCTACCGGAAACATAGCCTATTCGTGCAAATCGGAGCATTATTTCGGGTCGTAATTTTGTTTTCATACATAAAAAAAACAAAAAAAAAAATCACACATCATTGTAAAACCGCTTCGCTTCGCTCAGAATCTAAAATAATAATAAAGATTGTGTTCCAGATAATAATACTCGTACACTACGATACATTATAATATTAGACATTATTAATACAACGGACAATAAATATTATTAGAAGTTATTATAGTACCTACATACTGCAATTATTAAGAAAAAAGCATCACCATCGAATTTTCTACTCCAACAAATTTATTATTATGAATATTTTTCATTACTTAAATCTTAAATAATAGTAATAATTTTAAACTATACAAATATTTTTCACTTTTAAAATATTGCCTCCCGGGGCAATTTCCCCCTTTGCCCCCCTCTTAACACGGCCCTGGGTATCTTAAAAACAATTTTACATGATACTAATATTATATTATTAGGAATATAAATTGTTATACATCATAGTTGAAATAAAGATATTATTGTATTAGTATTAGTTTATTTAAGTCAACAGTATTATGATAAGATAAGTTAATTTAATAAACATTGCTTAATCCACTTATAGGTATTGAATTATTGATTATTAAGTTTTATGCACGGTTATCTACTCGGTGTAGATAACCGTGGTTTTATGAAACTCTTTTAGTAGTTTGATTAAATTTATTTATTTTTTTTTTTTTGATAATAAAATGATTCGCACACCTGTATGCTGTATCCTATGCGGCAGGAGTATCAGCTCTTTTTCTTTTTCTTTTTTTTTTTGTGTACCCAAACTTACAATATGTACAAACTAATAAGACGATAAGGATTGTTATTTAGTGATAGGTATTATATTTTATGAACGTTGGATATCAATAATAACGTTTTCATTGACGTCTCAATGTGACCTGTATAGAATTCCTAATGGCATGCTTATACGTTATGTATAATATATTATAATTCTTTGTTAAACCACGTTCGTCGGACGCTGCTTGAAATTTTTTTTCTATATAATCAACCAGTTGGCTAATGGAACACGGCCTTTTTATGATGCATTCCAAGAACCACACGTGTGAAAGGTCGAATTGAATAAACTGGTTTTTTTTTTTTTTTTTTTTTTTGTTGTTTTTTGGAGCTGATAATGGAAAAATATTCGCCTGTAATATTTATGACGGACAGAGATAACACAACGACGCCGATGCACACGTCTGCCTAATTGTTGCCTAACAATCACGTGATCAATGC
This sequence comes from Tetraneura akinire, assembly GCA_021307375.1. Taxonomy (NCBI): domain Eukaryota; kingdom Metazoa; phylum Arthropoda; class Insecta; order Hemiptera; family Aphididae; genus Tetraneura; species Tetraneura akinire. Next base: position 793,095 of record JAIUCT010000030.1, read on the forward strand.
GGGTGTGTTATACGTGCCAGGGTTCAAGCTTCAAGCCACACACGTAGTTTGATCTTTATTATAATACACCTACCATAGTCAGTATAAGTGTCCTGTATATTATTCTTTTATATATAAAATAAATGTATATATGTAATTATGTATATTGTATAGATATTTTCAAAAATTTAATCCTGTACCCCATACTGTTGCTACGGAATACCGGACGATTTGGAACAAATACAAAGGAAACTATATAATATAATATTATAGTTGTAACTAAGGGTGTCTTTATAAAGATTGAAGGTCTAACAGCTTTGTGTTTTTAACAAAAGGCGGTTGGAGACCGTAGACGAATGTGTGGTTTCTGTTTGTGTTTATGTATGGCGTTGCACGAATTGTAGTAAAAATACTTAAAACCATCGATAGGTAACTGCAGGGGTTCTCAATCTTTTTGTACATGCGACCCAATACGTTTAGTCTATATTTTCCAGCCGATCTTTTGATTAAATAATTCAAAGTATATTAATCATCATAATATTTAAGATTCTGAGCGAAGCGAAGAATGTATTGGTTTTACAATGATGTGTGATTATTTTTTATTTTTTTTTTTTTTTATGTCTGTGTACAAAAACACTACCCGAAAAAATGCTCCGATTTTCACGAAAAGGGTATGTTTCCGGTAGCAAAGTGGATGTAGTTGGTACTTTACTTAGGTCATTTTTTGAATTTCTCAAAATTGACGCTATGCGGTAGAAAAAACGGCGAAAAAATGACGAAAAAACTGCATTTTTCGCGAAAAATGAAATTTCGACGAATTCGATTTCTATATTTCACGATAACTCAGGCAATTTTTAAGATAGAGACCTGAAATTTTTTTTGGATGTTCACATAGCTACTATATATATGTGGTATAATTTTGGAACCGTTACATTAATTTTTCTCCAAAATATAGGACTTTGAATATTTCGTAAAATTCACGTTTTTACGTATATAATGTGTGATAAAATTGTCAATTTTGGGTATTTTAGTCTGAAAATTTTACTGAAGTATACTTACATATTACTTAACATCATACTAAAATATTAGAAAAATC
>JAIUCT010000030.1:799169-835887 GCA_021307375.1 Tetraneura akinire
CTATGGTAAGTGTGTGGGTAAAGTAAAATACAAGAACACTAAACCAATATAATAATTTAAACTGTATATTGTAATATAACAAAATGACAAATGAAACTAGAGACGTCGCGGTAAGGTACTGACTCGGTACTGACTGACTCGGTCTGGTTGTGGCGCTTTTTATAGGCAGTAGAATGTTCTCGGGGTAGCGAGAGACGGCGCACGAACATTCTAGAACGTTCCACCCGACACGCGGCAATTATAGCTACCTGCCGCGCGGCGCGAGCATCCCAGAATGTTCCCGGCGCTCGCCACAAATCCATACGTATAAATATTCTGAAAACACTTTCACTACCCGAAATAACCCTTCCATTTTCACCAATAGCTAGTTTCAGATGTAAAAGTGGATGTAGATGGTACTTTATTTGCAAGCCCGTATCCAGGGGGGTTTAGGGGTTCACCCCCCCCCCCCGAAATTTTTAAAGTAGTTTTATATTTATAATATAACAGACTAACTACATATATAACTACGTATAATATAATCATTTATTTTTACTTCATATATTAAAAAATTTTAACCCCCCCCCCCTAAAATTGATCCTGAATACGTGCTTGTTTATTTGAGTCATTTTTCGAATTTCTCAAAATTGACTATAGGCGGTAGAAAAAACGAAATTTTGACGAATTCAATTTCTATATTTCACGATAACTCGGGCAATTTTTAAGTTAGAGACTTGAAAATTTTTTTGGGTGTTCATATAGCTATTATATATATGTGGTAAAATTTTGGAACCGTTTTTAAATTTTTTTACTAAATATAGGACTTATAGCTGTTTTAAGTTGATATTTTTAGTTCAAACGAAAATTATAATCTGACTGAACTTCGCTCAGAATCGTTTTTTCGAATGCAATGGTTTATCATTGCATTCAAATTCTAAGTAAAATTAAACGCTATGATCCGCACACCTGTATCCTGTGGGGCAGGAGTATCAGCTCTTTTTTATACTGTGCACCTATAATAATTGTAATTTTGATATAATTTTATTATGTTATATAGTTAAACGGTGATAATATTAATACCAATTAATTTTTTTTTAATTCTTGCCAATACAATAAATTATTATAATATTCGCCATTTTAAATATTGATTCGTAACTCAAAAGTTGAGAATGCGAAATATATGATACGGAAACTGAATCTAGGAAAAAAAATACACAGAAAAAAAAACCAAGTAAAAGAGCCAAATTAAATTTTAATTTTATTTATTTATAATTAATTTAGGCTTATAAACGATAAAAAATACAGTAAATAAAAATAAAATTTTTTTTTTTTTTTTTTTTTACTATACTCGTACCTAATTTCTTATAACAATATAATAAATAAATTCACATAAAGAAGAACAAATAAGATTTTGATGGCCGGACTTACTTTGAAGTTATAAACAAAAACTTTGCACCATTTTTTATTTGAATGCATAATAAAATACGTATATTCAAGAAATAAAATAAAGTTTTAAAACTTAACTTATTGTTATTACTTCAAAAATAGTGTCATAAGATGAGAATTGCCAATTTCAATAATTTTTGATTTTTCCAAATCTGTATAAATTGTGCCTGGACATTTAAGTTGAGTTGATTTACAACAACGAACAACGACAGGTAATTTTATATATTCCAGTATGCTTAATTACATACATGATACATGTAACCTTTATAGAATAATTTATTTGTTTTTTTATTGGAATTGATTATTTCCATTCTAATGTAATAGTACAAATAAATAATAAAAATATAATTCAATTTGGTTTTTTTTTCCCATTACCACGGAAACTATGCACACATTGGTCAGACATTAAAAGCTAAAATTGCTAATTTTATCAAATATAAATAATTATATTCAGTGGCGCCGAACTACAAAAAATATAGTCTGGCGAATATCAAATTTTAATAGTACCTACCCAGCTACCAATTGGTATACACGGGGGGGGGGGATGAAACCCTAACACCATATTGTGTAATATTTACAAAATATTAATATATAATATTATATTCTTTATATAACTGAACCACGAGAAAATTAACAGATTTCTACCATTCGATGGCAATCATGGAACTATTTAAAAAATGTGTTTTAAATAATTATTAAACATTTTGTGTACCCATTTAATTAATAATTGGTATATCATAAAATAATAAAATATACACGTTACCTTAACATAAATTATTATTAATGAACTGCTGCTATATATATTATAGTACATATATTATATAGTGTATACAATAAGTAATAACAGAGCTTAATATATTATTATACATTTTTCTAAGAATATTTGTACGGTGTATTATAATATTGTAGAATACCTGCATTACCACGGTTTGATAAAAAATTGCCATTATAACTATTGTTTTTGTAAAACACAAAATCTAAAATGTTAAGCTAATGGCGAAAACGATAATACGAACACAATCATAAAACAATTTGTACCTAATTCTATCGCATTTTAATGTATTAATGTAACAGCGTAACGAACACCATAAATCATTGCCGTCATTAAAAAAAACTATATAAAATATTAAAATATAATACATTGCGTATAAATTTTCGGAGGAAATGTCGCCAACTAAAAACATATAATATTAACTTGATCGATACAATAAAATATGTATGAAATATAACAAATATTTTTTCACTTCGCTCAAAATGTAAAAAAAGAGCTGATACTCCTGCCGCACAGGATACAGGTGTGCGAATCATAGCGTTTAATTTTACTTAGAATTTGAATGCAATGATAAACCATTGCATTCGAAAAAACGATTCTGAGCGAAGTTCAGTCAGATTACAATTTTCGTTTGAAATAAAAATATCAACTTAAAACAGCTATAAAAAAAAATTGAGATTAGGGATTTTTCTAATATTTTAGTATGATGTTACGTAATATGTAAGTATACTTCAGTAAAATTTTCAGACCAAAATACCCAAAATTGACAATTTTATCACACATTATATACGTAAAAACGTGAATTTTACGAAATATTTAAAGTCCTATATTTAGTAAAAAAATTTAAAAACTGTTCCAAAATTTTACCATATATATATAATAGCTATGTGAACACCCAAAAAATTTTTCAAGTCTCTAACTTAAAAATTGCCCGAGTTATCGTGAAATATAGAAATTGAATTCATCAAAATTTCATTTTTCGTAAAAAATGCCGTTTTTTCGAAGTTTTTTCTACCGCCTTTAGTCAATTTTGAGAAATTCGATAAATGACCCAAATAAACAAGCACGTATTCAGGATCAATTTTCGGGGGGGGGGGGGTTAAAAATTTTTAATATATGAAGTAAAAATAAATGATTATATTATACGTAGTTATATATGTAGTTAGTCTTTGTTATATTATAAATATAAAACTACTTTAAAAATTTTGTTTTTGCCTCATCAGTTTTATGACCCACGAGCCGCCACTGGCATGAACATAATATACGATATTATACCTAATAATTGTGGTACAATTAATAATATTAAAGCCCGGTTTAGAACGGTTTTTTCCGTACTTAGAATCGATCACTGATGAAAGTGTTTACGTACTTTAATATGGTATCCGTGATGCCAGGCGCGGTTCTAGAAATATGAATAGGGAGGGGCTAATTTTTATTTATATAAAGACAAATACTTATATAATTACTATTAATATATTAATATATTAATATATAAATTATTATTTTAGTAAATAGATATAAAAAATATAAGCTAAAATATAATATTTTAAATTGAAAATATTTTTCTTTTCTTTGATTAGGTATACATTATATTCGTAATTCAAATATAATAATATAAATTTACGATTTGTTAATATGGAAGACTAAAAACATCAATTTTGTTATTTTTAATTCAAATCAAAAGTTTGTTGTTAACTAATAACTCGTAACTGTAGGTATCAAATAATTGTTTTTGATAATTTCTACGCGCTTTGATTGATAGTAATATTAGCAATAATTATATTTACATATTACATTTTAAATGTATGGATATTTATTAATTAAGAATTTAATATTTATTAGGTACATGTCTCACAACATATAATACGTCCAAAGGGAGAGCTAAAGCCCCATAGCCACCCGCCCCTTCGATCCGCGCCTGCCGTGATCCGTCCAAATTTGAAAATACGATTCAGTGGTATTAGCAGGTATGTAATTATCTAACATTATAAATAAAATAATAATATAATATTAATATATATATAATATTAATATATATATAATATTATTATATATATAATCTACTATAATAAAATAATAATTATCAGTGTCTTTTCTTCTAAACCTTTTTTTTATTATTATATAAATGTTATATTATATACAAAAATGTTAAGCGGTGCGCCATCTATCGAATAATAATAAAAATACTAATTTCAAATATTTATCAGTAATAAATACTATTATCAACTTAACTATTATCAATGTAACCTAACGTAATACAGCCAATGGGGGCTCGTTATTTCGTTTGGGTCTCTAGCAATGTGTGGTATGCTTATATGCGAGCAGGAATGGAATAGTTTCCTTATTATATAGTTCGTTTTCGTTACAATTGTCAATTATTATTTAGCCAGTTGTTGATTGTTCTGTGTTTTCAGAGTATAAAATTGTTTATACGTGCGTCATAATTGTATGGTTTGATCATATAAGTATTACCATGACTAAATCTAAATCTAAATAATAAACTTGATCAGTATTAGCTTAAAGATTAATGTAAGGAACAGTTTTTCTTTCTGTCATATGATTATATGGACGATGCAGAGTAGCTGTATTTTCTTGTTATTTTATGATATTAGGTAAATGTGCGGAATACACAGAAAACTATATGTACATAATATATTTCTAATACAATCTAATCAATAATATAAACCAAAAAGTTTACTGTGTTGCATTGACATTGAGTGACTTGCTCATAATTATTATCTCGTGTATATGATACGTATAATGTAGGTCGTATATATATATATATATATAAATTTATGTGAGTGTATGAAAGTGTAAGTATTATATATCTATGAGTATATATTATAGATATATTTATTGTTTTATTTGCTTTGGAGTTTGGTCAAAAGGAGGGGTGTTCAATTAAAAAAGTGAAAATAACAATCTTACGAGCATTGGGAGGTCCCCAAGCGAATAAAATCCCTTGCCACCAAACTTGTAGCCAATATTGCTTATACTCACGCCGCAATTTACATAATGGTTAACTTATTAGTTATTACCAATTAGAAATCTTTCAATTAATTTCCAATTAGAAATGTTACAATTTTTTTTATATAGGTAGGTGTTTTTTGTTGAAGTGCAATTGTACTTAGTACAATAGTAAAATTGATATTTATAGTATTTACCTATATGGATTCTTATTATTTCAAAATATTTTACAATAATGTTGAATGAATATTTAGAAAATATTTTAAAATTTGATAAATATTCTAATACATATTGCTTAACTCAGTTCCAAATCATTGTGAATATTGTCTTCACCTTTTTCTTTTATAGCTATTTAAAGTATAAAAAGAAGAGCTGATACAGGTATAAAGAGGATAGTGTGGAATTTTGATTAAAATTTGAATGCAATGACATATGACATTTGATGAAACAATTTAAAGTGAAGTTCTGTCAGATACATGCATTTATGTAATTTATATTGAACTTAGAGACTTGAAAATTGTATTGGGTGTTCATATCATATATGTACATAATATATATGATAACCTTTTAGAACTCCTACGTTGAATTTGTAATGTACTTATGCGTTTTAAATTTTTAATAAAAATGTAAAAATTTTCATTAATACCTATGTTTTACTGAACTTTGCTCTAAATTGTTTTATCGAAAGCAATGATTTATCATTGCATTCAAATTTTAATCAATATTCAACACTAACCACTTTACACCTGTATCCTTTCCACAGCAGTATCAGCTCTTCTTTTTAACTATTACTTTTATTATTAACATTTTTAATCATAACATGATATATTTGTAATAATGAACTTTAAAATATGTTCATTGTAAATTTCAAAACTTTATTATTTTGTATTCATTTGAAATACAAATTTCTTGAAAAATGTTATTAGTGTTTTAATTTAATGAAACGGATTGTTAAAATCCTTAAACTATGTCTTTGGTAATTTACAATATATACCTAATAGAATTTAGGTATAACTAATATTATGTTATACTTAAAATACATACTTACCTAATAATCATAAATTTTTTCAGAATGAAAGAAAATTCAGTTGATGAAACCTTTGCCTTAGGTATTAATTCTGAACCGAAAGAACAAGAAGAAGAGTATTCTGTTGAACAAATATTAAATAAGCGTACAATTAAGGGCAAAGTGGAATATTTTTTGAAGTGGAAGGGCTATTCAGATAAAGATAATACATGGGAACCAGAAGAAAACCTTAATTGTGAAGAATTAATTAGAGAATTTGAAGAGAATTTGAAACGCAAAGAAAAAGGAAAAAAATATAAGAAACAATCAAGTCGTAAACGTAAATTGTCTAATTCAACAATTGTGAGTGGTTCATCAGATGTAGGCCCATCAAAGAAACTAAAAAGATCCAAAGAACACGAAACAAAGGCTAAAGAATCACATTCACAAATTCTTGAAAAAGTTCCTGAAAAAATAATAAGAGCAGTTGATGATTCAAGTGGTCAATTAATATTCTTATTAAAATGGAAAGGGATTGAAGAAGCAGATTATGTTCCATCTAAAGAAGCTAATGTTATGTGTCCACAAGTCGTAATCAAGTTTTACGAAGAAAGAATAATATGGTTTACTAAAAAAAAAAAAGAATAATATATAACTATTTTAATTTTGATGGTACTATTATATTATTTGAATACTGAAAATTTAGTCATATTCTTTTGTAAATGTGTTGTTTCATTCTTTTGTTTAATGGCAGTATGCCTAACAAATTAAATTTTTTTTTTGTATTCATAGGTTTTGATTGATATTGTATATTATTAGGAACTACTTTAAATTAACTAAATTTAAAACTTAATTTTTATATTTTTCATAATTTATGTAATGGATAATAAAAAATTGTACTTCATACCTTATATTTAGTAAATATCAATTGATATTAATATATTAATATGCTAGATGTTTTGATGTTTTTCTTTATAATCATTATAAGCAATTTTTTTATTTTTTTTATTCATTATTATTTATAACCTAAGTAAATTGCTTAGTATTAAGGATACATGTGGTTTTTATTAAATATTAGAAATTACATTTACATTGGGCATTGGTGTAGGCCAAAAATGTTTATTACTTTAATATAATACGAATATTAATATCAAAATACCTATTACTTGTTAGGTATAAGTTTATAACGTTATGTATAGGTTTTCAATATATCCGATTGTAATATTATGTCCATACAGGCTATTATTTTTCGTGAGTACTATTAAACCATTAAAAGTTATATTTATAATATCTAATGTTCTGGTTTCTGGGCTTGATCTGGTAAAATTTTGTACACACTATTTTACTGCACAACATAATACGCATCACAATATTTGCGACTGCAATGCGTGTCGTATGTGCAAAATATTATTATGAGTATATTTTAAAGATATACATTTGAAATTCAAAGAAGAGGAAAAAAAATATAAGGAACAATCAAGTTGTAAACGTACATTGTCTAATTCATCTATTGTGAATGGTTCATCAGATGTAGGCCCTTCAAAGGAACCGAAAAGATCCAAAGAACATAATACAAAGGCTAAAGAAAGTGAAAAGATAAATGATGAAATTATAGATAGTGGTGAAATTGACGATGATGATACAAAATTTGAAGACGAGGAGATTAATCATGTTAATAATATAACACATTCACAAATTCTTGAAAAAGTTCCAGAAAAAATATGTGGAGCCTCTGATTCAAGTGGTCAATTAATGTTCTTATTAAAATGGAAATGGATTGAAGAAGCAGAGTTGGTTCCAGCTAATACAGCTAATGTTATGTGTCCACAAATCGTAATCAAGTTTTACGAAGAAAGACAACATGTCACCTAACCGAATGTATGTTTATAATTAAATATTATATAATATTACTTCATAAATTATATGGTGCTTGTTTGTATACAAAATGATCAAAATTTGTATTACAAAAATATTGTATTAAAATTCCTAAGAATTTTGTAACATTAAAATCTGCACTCATTTTGTATATTTGAATTGTAATATTAATCTATAAAATAGATATTATTATGTTATAATTTAAAAAATGATTTAATTTAATAATAAGATCTGAAATAGTGCATTTCATTACTTGACATATTCTAACATCTAACAAAGTTTATTTAAATGTAAATGATAAATCCTAGATGAATTAATATATAAAAACTACTGAAGTATTTAACTAAAAATTTAACAAAATATGAAAATGTTAATTTTATTAAATCATAAAGTTATGTTATAATAACGCTGATATTTTTTTGATACTAAATCTTATGTTGTAAAATCTATAGTTTTTATAATTGCTTTTTTAAATAAAAATGTTTTGAAAAATTAACACATAAATTACTTAAAACTTAGGCCTGTACAAATTTAAAATAACATATACAGTAAGTTATACCTACAGGGTGATTTTTTTATCATGATCCAGCGAATAACTTTAAAAATAAAAGTAGTTTTTTCGCTGGGTCATGATAAAAAAATCATCCTGTATATAACATACTGTAAATAATGTATAGTTGTTTTTTAATCTATTCTACTATTCTTTTTTTTTTTTTAGAAAGATGTTGGGAGTTATGGAAGAAGAAGAGTTTACTATAGAAAGTGGCAAACTAATAGTAATTGATGAAAAGCCACAAGTGTTCATCCATCAAACTAAAAAAAAAGACCACAGGCAAACATTCATACAGCACTAGAGCAACTATAGTTAAAAATGAATCACAGGTTTATTCTAATATTTTATAATAAATATAAATTAAAACTACAAAATATAATTATCTTGCTAATTTGAACATTACCCAGTAAATAATATTAATTTTTAATTTACAATAATTGTTAATTTAACTTTTTATATATTATACTTCTATAATGTTAATCATTATAGTTATTTAAATACCATATTAAAAACATTTAATAAATAATATAAATTAATAATACACATTACAATTTATCTTATTGGTTTGGTTACCCTTTAATCTATACCAGCGGTTCCCAAACGTTTTCCCATCGCCGCACATTATTAGTTATTTTTAGTCATGGCTAGTGATGGGTAAATATCGGGAATTTAAAAATTGGAAATATACCCAAGGAATATTTCCGGTATTTATAATAAATTTCCAAATAATAGAAATTTTTAATTATATTATTAAAGCATAAAAAAAACTTTGTAAAATTTTACTGAAATATAATTATTATTTTAAATACCTACATTATAATCTGACTGAACTTCGCTCAGAATCGTTTTTCGAATGCAATGGTTTATCATTGCATTCAAATTATAATTAAAATTAAACGCTATGATTTGCACACCTGTCTCCTATGCGCCAGGAGTATCAGCTCATCTTCTTTTTTTTAAAAAAAAATTATGATAAAAAAATTTTAAATCGGAATTTTTTTATTACTATGCTTTTTCTATATTTATAATTTTATAAAATATTTGTGTAAAAGACATAACTGCATGCATATTTAGTACTTTTTTAGTGCAGTTTAAGTTCCGAGACCTAATTATAACTATTAAGTTTACCTCCATTTAAAGCTGTAACTTCTTCCATTTTTGCAGCTTGTTCTTGTTGGGAACGTAAGTAACTTATTTGTCGTGGTTTATTACAACTTATTTTTCAAATTCTTGTATCTAATTATAATAAAAAAAATTTTAGTTAATTATTCCAAATTTAAATTGTTTGTTCATACTTGTAAAGGTTTTAAATTAGCTCAATTAGCTTTAACTGGTGTAGGTCCAATCCAAGAATAGATTTCTATCACCAACAATTTTGCTTCGTCCATCACACTTTTATCTCTATCTTCAAGTAATGACTGTAACTTCTTTAATAATGGTTTAATGTTCAAAACTTTTTACCCAAATTCTCCATAACAAAAATATAACAATATATGAAACTTAACATTTTATATCATTACAATATTTCTATAATTCAATAATTATGTGATATTTTTATGTTATGCTTACTATATTGCCTGTGTTGAAGCTTTAATGCAAGTTGATACAATTTTAGGAAATATATGATCCATTCCTTTAACTAATTCTTCTATAACTACATCTTGCTTCTCAATTTCAATATACATTAATGTAATTTGTATAGCAATATTATAAAAAATTAACAATATCAGAATACACAGAATGAGGAATAGTTCATTCACATAATAAAATAACAAATAAAATTATTTACTTTAAACCATGAAATAGTAGGTGGTGGCATACCAGTTACATATCATTTCCATTGTATCGGTTTTCCAGTTACTTTCCAAATATTAGAATTTGATGTTTCTTGAATAACCGGAATTTGTAAATCTGTAATATTAAAATATTGACTAGGTAGATAAAACTGTTAGTGGATATAATATGGTTACTGAATTTTGCTCATTTAGGCTAAATTTCTGGTGTTGTAAATAGCTAATAAACATATTAAATTTTCAACTCGTGACGAAATTATCCTCCACTATGTACAATTTTAAAATGTATAAAATTGTCTGTTGAACTTTAGTAAAGTTAAATTATATATAATATATTTAAGAATTAAATTTATTAATGTTTATTTTTGGAAAAAATATATTTTAGTGAAACAAATAAAATAAAAATATCTAGCTTTTGTACTTATTATTTTATAATATGAAAAACTGGTTCATAAGTTATTTCATTGAAACATACTTTTATAAATATTAAATAAAATCAGTACCTAATTTACAATTTTTGATACTTTATGAATCACAAGATTATAACATGATCCCTTGCAATCTCCAAATTACACCACTGGTTAGTATGTAATAATTCTTATTTTTATTATTAATTACAATTTGTACATTTTTAATTCCTAGTAGTATATAATTTACTATATAATAGTTAACTGTTAATTTAAATAGATAAAATATAATTTTATAACAACATTTTTCTTTAACTAACAACAACGTAATAATATTCTCCTATTCTCTAAAATTTACATTAGCCTATTTAATGTTTTATTCTTACTATTATTAAAAATTTCTATGAAGAACATATTGAATAAGATTTATATTATATATATTATGAATATAAAAGTCATAAGATTAATTAAAAATTATAAAATAAACAAATAATAAATAATTTTATAATTCTATATTATAAAAATATAATTCTAAATATCTAACAAACTAAAAAAATGAATTTATGACCTAAACTAACTTTAAATATATAATGTATAAATAACTTTTTCCACACTCATTAATCAACCACATATTAAGTAATAATACCAACTCACGAAAAATGGAAACAGTAAATGATCGTAATTCATTGATGTTATTTTTGTTTGCCTCACAATTGAATATACCAAAATTTCGGACTGAAAGTGACCTAAGTGTGTTTCCTATTTTTTGATCATAATGTACATATGCAGTTACCTGAAATATATATATATTTAATAAAAGAAAATTTATTAAACATATTATTTAAAACAATTAAGCTATATAAAAATACTTTTAAGCTCAAGCAATAAGCAAATGTTAAATATAAAAAGTTAAAACACATCCAAAATTCCCTTACGCATAATAATAAGCTGGTAAGTTGCAATAATTTCTTTATCATAGGATTTGGCATGACATATGTAAAACCCTGAACTAAACATTGTCCTCCAAAAAGTAAAAATCCACGTCTTTTTTCATAATGCATTTCCATGCCATCATATGTGTTACCAGGTACCAACAAAATTAATAAAATGTTAGGTATTCATATTTAATTAAATTCACATAAAATTATCACATAGCAAATAAAATTAAAGTACAAGCTTCAGTAGGTATTAATATGTTTTAAATTGAAAATTATAATCCGCAAGTGCATATTTCTTTATGTTTGTGTAGTACTATAGTTATTACATTTAGTAAAGAATATTAATAATGATTAACATACTTATTATTTTTTTTTCTACACATAATATGTTTCACATTCTCAATAACAATTACCAACTAATGTAAAATATATTTTAAAAAATGTTACTATTAAATTAATTTTTTTGATTATATTGATTATAATATATTATCATGAAGACCAGAATAAGGAGACCAAACTACGTTTGTCGTTATCATCCCGAGAAAAGTCGCACGATTAATTGCTCACCAGAATGCGCTGCGGACGGATGCGTAGCTAATATTCTACACTCTATTAACGCGCTACAGGTTTTTATGGGCTAATATGCTATAGTAAATGGCAATTTAATAATATTTATTATTACTTTAATACTTTATATTTTTATTATATTGAATAATATATATATATATATATATATATATATAAGCCATAAGGATATCATATAAGTCATAGACCTATTAACTAAATGGACTGCGCTTATAGAAAAATTTACTCAGACTTTTTGCTGATAAGCAAAAAAAGGTATTCTGGAAGAAAAATTATTATAAATTATTTATTCCATGATTTTATGTGATAATAGTCTACATTTTAACGAATGGATCGTTGTAGGAACTATTCCCGACGTTCCAAGGATCTAATACGCATGCGCGTATAATTTATTCTTATGCTGATTCTTGATTATATTTCTTATCAAATTGTAAAAACCACAATATTAACATAAAATTCATGGAAGAAATAACAAATTTACTCTTTTTTTCTTCCATAATACCTTTTTTTGCAAAATTACTTAGTCTGATTTTTATAAAAGATGGGGGGCGAGGAAGGCGCAGTCCATTTAGTTAATAGGTCTATGATATAAGTATATAACACTATGAAAATTGTTTTTATTAAAATAGGTAATATTAATTATTATTTTACAATTCAAACGTGTTAACAATATTAAAAAGATTTTTAATAATATTTTACAACATACAACTTTGTTATAATACTTAATTTAATAATTATTACATTTTTGACACTTTTCTGGTTTTTTTTGTAAGCTCTCTTTTTTTTAAAAGGTTTTTTTACAAAAGGTACAAAAAAAGGTAACAATTAATTAAAACAGGTGATAATTAACTTGTGTTTATTATAATTTATAATATTGTCATTATATTGTCCCTCCTACTACAATATAAAAGGAATAAGGTAAAGCTGGAGTATATTTTAAAAGTCAAAGACTTTTTTTATACTTTTTTTTAATCATCATTTTATGTTATAAACAATAATATATATATGAAAAAATAAAATTTAAAATACATTTTAGATTCTGAGCGAAGCGAAGAATGTATTGGTTTTACAATGATGTGTGATTTTTTTTTGTTTTTTTTTTTTTTTTTTTTTTTTTTTTTATTCTGAAGACATTTTTACTACCCGAAATAATGCTCCGATTATCACGAATAGGGTATGTTTCCGGTAGCAAAGTGGATCTAGTTGGTACTTTATTTAGGTCATTTTTTGAATTTCTTAAAATTGACTCTAAGCGGTAGAAAAAATGACGAAAAACGGCATTTTTCACGAAAAATGAAATTTTGACGAATTCAATTTCTATATTTCTCGATAGCTCAGGAAATTTTTAAGATAGGGACCTGAAATTTTTTTTGGGTATTCACATAACTATTATATATATGTGGTAAAATTTTGGAACCGTTACATTAATTTTTCTCCAAAATATAGGACTTTGAATATTTCGTAAAATTCTCGTTTTTACGTATATAATGTTTGATAAAATTGGCAATTTTTGGTATTTAGGTCTGAAAATTTTACTGAAGTATACTTACATATTACTTAACATCATACTAAAATATTATAAAAATCCCTAATTTCAATTTTTTTTATAGCTGTTTTAAGTTGATATTTTTAGTTTAAACGAAAATTATAATCTGACTGAACTTCGCTCAGAATCGTTTTTTCGAATGCAATGGTTTATCATTGCATTCAAATTCTAATTAAAATTAAATGCTATGATTCGCACACCTGCATCCTGTGCGGCAGGAGTATCAGCTCATCTTTTTATTTTTAATATTTAATATTTATTAATTAAGAATTAACTAAAAATATGTACTCCAATAAATGTATAATTCGTTTAGAATTCATATAAGTAACATGTTAAACCAGCTACGGATCCGCACGCCACGCCATCTGGTGGCCGTTTAATTGAGCGACTTTCTTCCGGACTTTTTATCTAACATGGGGCCTTTTGAGTTTGGTCTCCTTATTCTAGTCTTCATGTATATTATATATGATCTAAGGGTGCACCCGTGTTATCAATTGATATCTTTAATTGTTATCAATGCTATTATTCACACGTTCGCAGGAACCAATGGCGTAATTAGAAATTTGTCTTGTGGGGGGGGGGATAGAATTTTTTTTATACACAAAATGTTCACTATAATTTCAAGTACATAATTGCGAATATTATTAGTATTTAATTAATAATTTTAGAGCCAATAAATACAAAAAATGCAAATATAAAAAATATTAAAATTATATAGGTACCAACTCATTTTTTAGATTCTGAGCGAAGCGAAGAATGTATTTTACAATGATGTGTGTCTTTTTCTTTTTTTTATGTCTGAAAACACTTTTACGACCCGAAATAATGCTCCGATTTTCACGAATAGCATATTTTTCCGGTAGCAAAGTGGATGTATACCCTATCCTGTTTAAGTTGATCCACTCGTCAGACGATATTTGGTCGCCGCCGCGCATTCCCCTCTTAAAATTCTACTAGCTAGCGCTCCGGTGACGAATGTCACGGCACGACTCGCTGCATACATAGTGATCTGAATTGTAATTTTGTAAATATAACGATTTACGAAATAATATGTATATAAAATGTATAAAAAATTTTTAAATTGTGTAAATATGACGATATTACGTAATAATATGTATAAAAAAATTGTAATTTTGTAAATATAACGATTTACGAAATAATATGTATATAAAATGTATAAAAAAATTTTAAATTGTGTAAATATGACGATATTACGTAATAATATGTATAAAAATTGTTTTAAATGTTTAAATATGATAATATACAATTATAACATGAAAATATTTTTTTTTATTTAAATTGTGTAATAAACCATCGTAAGTATGTACCAGTATATTTTTTTGATAATGGTAAAAGGAAGGCTATAATAGTCATATTATATTAAAAAAAACGGCATCACAATATATTATACATTCAGCTTCGAATTATAGTAATTGTGTAATGACTCTGTATACACGCGGCCGCCGCCGACTAACGAGGAGTAACGACGATCATCGACAATGACGACCAATCACAGAGGACCGGGCCTACCTAACCGGGTCTACGACCGTCTCTGTGTCTCATTCGTATGCGCGTAAGTGGGTCATGTTAATCAGGATAGACTATAGTTGGTACTTTATTTAGGTCATTTTTCGAATTTCTCAAAATTGATCCTAAGCGGTAGAAAAAACGACGAAAAAATGACAAAAAAACGGCATTTTTCATGAAAACTCAAATATCGACGAATTCGATTTTAATATTTCACGATAACTCAAACAATTTTTAATTTAGAGACTAGAAAAATTTTTTTGGGTGTTCACATAGCTATTATATATATGTGGTGAAATTTTGGATTCGTTACGTTAATTTTTTTATAAAATATAGGACTTTGAATATTTCGTAAAATTCTTGTTTTTACATATATAATGTTTGATAAAATTGGCAATTTTAGTGATAAAGGTCTGAACATTTTACTGAAGTATACTTAAATATGACTTAACATAATATCAAAATATTAGAATAATCACTATTCTCAATTTTTTTTTATGGCTGTTTTAAATTGATATTTTTAGTTCAAATGAAAATTATAATCTGACCGAACTTTGCTCAGATTCGTTTTTTCGAATGCAATGGTTTATCATTGCATTCAAATTCTAATTAAAATTAAACGCTATGATTCGCATACCTGTAACCTATGCGGCAGGAGTTTCAGCTCTTTTTTTTTATTTTGTTTCTTTATTTAGCTCATTTTTAATTTTTTTTTAAATTGAGCTTATGCGAAAGGAAAATCTACAAAATAATGACGAAAATTCGCTCAGAATCGTTTTTTCGAATGTGATGAATTATCATTGCATTAAAATTTTAATCAATATATAACATTATCCTCTCCGCACCTGTATCCCTGCGGCAAGAGTACCAGCTCGTCTTTTTTAAATTTAGTTATTATAATATTAAATTTATTTTGTTTATAATCAATGGTAATAACTAATAATAATCGATGGACGATGACCACATACAAATATACAATTAATAATATAATAATACAACGCCAAAAGTCGTATTTTATAATTCATCGTTATTCACTCATTTGTTAGGTACTTTATCAATGATTTCCTATGGCATATTTTAGATTTTGAGTAAAGCGAAGAATATATTAATTTTACAAAGGTGGTACCTATGTCTTTTTTTATATCTGTAAATACATATTTAACTAGAAATAATATTTCGATATTCACGAATAACATACGGTTCCGTTTGGAAAATGGATGTATAGTTGGTATTTTATTTTGGTCATGTTTTGAATTTCTCAAAATTGAATTTATATGGCAGGAAAAACTACCAAAAATGACAAAAACTCAGCATTATTCACGCAATTTTTTTTTTAATACCTATAGTTATATTATATTACTAAACTTCACTCAGAATCTTTTTTTCAAATGCAACGATTTGCATTCAAATTTAAATCAAACTCAACACTATCCTCTCCACACCTGTATCCTACCTACAACACTACATCAGTAGCTCTACTTTTAAAATTTGTAAGTACCATATGTATTTACGTTATACATGAAATATTAAACAATTCAGAATTATATTTAAATATAGTTGGTCGTTGTGTGAACTCACAATCACAAATGTAATATAAATTAATAAACAATATATATCATGGATTCTGGGGGGGGGGGATCTATCCCCATCATCCTCCTCGTAATTACACCACTGGCAGGAACCATAGAGTAATCTAACCAATGAAAACAGCGCCCCTTACGCTGCCATTTTATTTTACGTTTACGACGACAGACGAAAATTGTTTATAAAAGAATCACGCGTTTTGTCGGAAAATTATATTATATATTTAAATTTGTGAAAATGGATTATTCATTCGATGTAGGAAGACAACTTTGTATTCAAATGTCTGGAGATGTATTGTAAGTAATTTTATAGAAATTAAACTACTTATGTACCCACTTTGCTTAAATCGATTTCAGTTTCTAGTTATAACTAGGTACTCACTGCTTAAGTATTAAATTCATTATATATTCTTATTGGACCAATTTTCACATAATTAGGTATTTGCTAATAGTGTATAATTATACTTTACATAAAATGCATACCTAGGTAATTTACATTATGATTAATTAATTTAAAAAATAACACGTTATGATTTGATACGTTTTATTGTCCATAACGTATGGAAAATAATACTATATTGGGCAATTTGCACATATTGTTTGTTACCCAATCAATCATATAAAATTGGGCACATGAGAACTGTGCCCGCTAGTTCTTTTCTTATGGAAAAACCTGAAAATAATCAGTTGTCTACTGTTTAAAATAATTATCATTGTCATCTGTACTGAACCATACCTACTACTACTACTTACTAGCTAATTATTTTAAGTAAATATATTTCTTTTATATTTATTAAACACAAAAATAAAGCATAGGTTATATTATTTTATTATAAAATTTTTGTATTAATAATTAGGTATACGAGTATACCTATTATTAAACAGTAAATTAAAGTTAAATTTATAATTATTGGTGGTACCTAACTGATTGGAAAATAAGTAAAATATTTATGCTTCATATTAATTAACCATTACGAGTCCACACTGGTTTGAAATACCTATGTCATTTTGTGTGTTTATTTTATGGAATCATAAAATAAAATGTGTAAAATATGTATTAATTTATTTAAAAATAACATGTTTACCTAATGAATTTAAAATCAATATAAAATTATCTTAAAATTGACTACTATTGTAGTATGCTGTCAATAAATTAATTCAACTTTGTTATAATATAAATTATTTTTGGGATTCATGTATTAAGTGATCTAAAAATTAAAAATGAGTTATTTTAACAAATATAATTCATATTTAGGTATTTTAATATTTTAATTATAAAGTTATTATTGTATTATTTATACATATTACCTACCTATAAATTTAATGTTATCAATTATTAATTAATATTAATTAATAAATAGGTACATTTTGTCTAATATCTGTATAATTAATATAACTATTAATTTTATAAAATTAAATAATATAATAATTAATTATCACAGCAATTCAATCAATTGGTAAATTCCCATCCATAAATACGTCTACATTAAAATATACCAAACATAAAAAATGTAAATGTATAGGTCACCAACTATATTTACCATAAGACAGTAGATTACCTGCTACTCATATAGTAAAATGTTAGGTAAGTAGGTATATTTTGATAATTTGATTTTACTTGGCAGACCATAATTACATGGTGTTAACAATATTATTCTGATATCCTGGTATGAAGCTATCATAAGGCATTGAATAGATACCTAACCTAGTATAGTATGAAATAATAATAAATATTATTACATTTAATATAAATACTATTATTTATAACCGTCACGTCCTTGGTTATCGATCCAATTTTACCTGTTGGGGTGTCAAGCAACTTGCCAATGAAATAAATAGGTAGCATTCGGGTTGAGTCTTTTCCAAAAGTTTTCAAATCGAAGTCAATCATCTGGTTCTTCAACATGTAATGGTTATTTGTTTAATGGAAAATAATATATGAAATTAATATACTTTTGAAATGTAATACCTGTTCACCATTGATTATTTTCTGAGTAAATATACTATATTCATTTATTAAACAATAACCGTAAGCTGTGAATCCTAGAGTAGCCATGGAATCTCAGAAACAAGTGGCTAAACGTCCCATACCTGCATCATATTCTAATTCTTCATTGTTTAGTTCCATCATATAACACTTTATCGACACTGTTCCGAATTCCCAAATTTATCATAGTGTTCTGAAGAGAACGGCCAACTGAGAACTCCAAGACAAATTAAAAACCTGCTAAAAATAAGTTATTTTTGATTTATATTTAATTAATCCTATAATTAATAATGTGATTATGTGTATGAAAAATTTAAAAAAGAAGAGCCGATACTGCTCTGGAAGAGATATAAGATATAACCATATAGGTGTAAAGAAAATAATGTTGAATTTTGATTAAAATTTGAATGCAATGATAAATCATCGCATTCGAAAAATGATTCTGAGCAAAGTTCAGTCAAATATAGGTTTTAATTAAAATTTTTATATTTTTATTAAACATTTAAAATACATAGATACTTATTTACATGTAGATTTCAACGTTAAAGTTAATCACTTAAATTAAGTACATATATGAACACCTATACAATTCTAAAGTCTCTGATTAGTTATTTTATTTATTAACAAAAATTGGTAAAATTATCAAGTTTTATCATCAAAATTAATTCAATTTAGAATTGTTTAGGTTATAAAATAATAAGTAACCTGATAACTTTTAAAATAACCTCAGTTCCTCAGTTGAAGTAGAAAAATTGCTGTTAATGTATAAAAATATATTGGCACCCAATAAATTAAGTTTTAATGAAATTAATAATGTATATAGTTATAAGTATAGGTAGTATTTTAATTTTTTAATCCTATGAAATAATTTTGTTTTATGTATTTTCAAAATTTAATTTAATAAGTGACCTAACCTAATTATTATTATTTTTTTGACAATTGTAAATGATTCACTAATAATTTATTTTGCTGCAAAATGTGAGTCCTACTTGTAATGAATTAGCTAGGTATATGCCTAATCATAGTTATCTACATAATATACATTTTAATTATATACCTATAAGTATTTTTTTTAACATGCTCACCTATATAGTTTATAATAGATTATATTATATTTTATATCATTCGTTTTTAATATATTCACTTTCCTACATTTATTCCCAACAATTAATTGTTAAAAGCAATTTAAAATGGCAAGATAATATTTATTTTTTTATGGTAAACCAATTTAAATAAATAACTAAATACCGTCATTTTCTTAATAAAATATTAAACATAATATATTTAATTTTTTATATTAAATATTTATAAAATTGAATGTAAAAATATAGATGGGTATTAATTATGAAAAGTAAAATATAATTTTCCTTTAGAATAGTGGCAGTTGTAGAAGAAGAGGAGAACGATGCAATATTTGTAAAATATACTGAACGTTATAAGGAAAAAATTCCTTCAAATGAATGGATCAGTAAAGACAGTAATCGTATTAGACATATGACTCCAGAAGAATTAAAATTGAAAAATTAAAAATTAATTATTGTTTTTTTTTTTTTTAATTTACTGTTGAAGTAATCTTAAAAACATATTTTATATATGTTCATACCTAATTAGGCCAAATGAAGATATATCTGATATTAAATCAGTCACTACTGTTACCACAATTTCAACTACAAACACATTATCAACCTCTGAAAAAGATGAAAACCTTTTAAAACAATTTTATCAACTAATAAATGAACTGTTTGAACATACTACTTTTCTACTTAGTTTATTAACTAAAACTACAATTTATGGGTAAAATATATTTACATTTAATTTAATTAAACAGTAAGAATTATTATTTTGTGCATTTATTGTAATTGTAAATATTTTTTTCCTTTTTATAGGATAATACTAGATGTTGAAGATGGTTTTGATAACTTAGAAACCAGAATCAATTTTCTTGAAGCAGTAACAATTAATGGTACATAATAATTATTATTTTTTATTTATTATGATTTATGAAAGTTGTATTCTTATCACAAATATATATTTTTTTATTTAGGGGTTGAGGATGAAGTAAACGGCTGTGTAGACAATGAAGTTATATTAACTGTTATTACTATGTTTAGAAATATCAGCCATTATTTATTATATATCATTAGAAACAGAGGAAATTAAAAAAATTATTTTTTCTTAGTGAAAGATTAATATAATTGGTATAATATATGTTTAAACATAAGAATCTATTTTAAGTTGTGTTCTGAAGTTGAATTAACACAATTTCATGAGTTAAAATGGTTCCAGCAACCTAAAAGTATAATTTTTAATTAATAATTAATAATTAATTTTATTTATTAAAATGGTTACTTACCCCTAAAAGAAGATTTTGTGTTATTGAAAACATTTTGAGTCCTGTTAAAGCAACATGATCTGATGTGACTTCTTGTAAAAATCTTTGGGTCTTTAAACACAATGTTTATAAGTACATTTATTATTTTTATTATAATATAAAGTTTATTTTTTAAAAGAAACATAATAATAAAAGATGAGCTGATACTCCTGCCGCACAGGATACAGGTGTGCGAATCATAGCGTTTAATTTTATTTATAATTTGAATGCAATGATAAACCATTGCATTCGAAAAAACGATTCTGAGCGAAGTTCAGTCAGATTATAATTTTCGTTTGAACTAAAAATATCAACTTAAAACAGCTATAAAAAAAAATTTAGATTAGAGATTTTTCTAATATTTTAGTATGATGTTAATTAATGTGTAAGTATACTTCAATAAAATTTTCAGACCTTAATACCAAAAATTGACAATTTTATCAAACATTATATACGTAAAAACGAGAATTTTACGAAATATTCAATGTTCAATATTTTGTAGAAAATTTTAAAAAACGGTTCCAAAATTTTACCACATATATATAATAGCTATGTGAACCTTCAAAAAAAATTTCAGGTCTCTATCTAAAAAATTGCCTGAGTTATCGTGAAATGTAGAAATTGAATTCGTCAAAATTTCATTTTTCGTGAAAAATGCCGTTTTTTCATCATTTTTTCGAAGTTTTTTCTACCGCTTATAGTAAATTTTGAGAAATTCGAAAAATGACCTAAATAAAGTACCATCTACATCCACTTTTACATCTGAAACTCGCTATTCGTGAAAATCGAAGCGTTATTTCGGGTAGTAAAAGTGTTTTCAGAATATTTATTTATATGTATGGATTCTAAGATTTTCGTTTTCCTAAAAATATCAAATTAAAACGGCTATAAAAAAAAATTTTGACAATGGATTTTTATAATATTTTAGTATGATATTAAGTAATATGTAAGTATACTTGAGTAAAATTTTCAGACCAAAATACCCAAAATTGCCAATTTTATCAAACATTATATACGTAAAAACGTGAATTTTACGAAATATTCAAAGTCTAATATTTTGTAGAAAAATTAACATAACGGTTCCAAAATTTTACCACATATGTATAATAGCTATGTGAACACCCAAAAAATTTTCAGGTCGCTATCTTAAAAATTGCCTGAGTTATCGTGAAATATAGAAATTGAATTTGTCAAAATTTCATTTTTCGTGAAAAATGCCGCTTTTTCGTCATTTTTTCGAAGTTTTTTCTACCGCTTAGGGTCAATTTTGAGAAATTCAAAAAATGACCTAAATAAAGTACCAACTAGATCCACTTTGCTACCGGAAACATACCCTATTCGTGATAATCGGAGCATTATTTCGGGTAGTAAAAATGTCTTCAGAATAAAAAAAAAAAAAAAAAAAAAAAAAAACAAAAAAAAATCACACATCATTGTAAAACCAATACATTTTTCGCTTCGCTCAGAATCTAATACGAGTATATTCTATAATTTACATAAGAAAACCAATAAAATATAAAATTTTGTTTTCCTACATTACAGTAATTACCTGTATTAGCAGTTCCTAAACTTTTTGCCCAGTACCCACGGTTAACATTGTCACTCTTCATAAAATTTATAATTTTATTTTTTGAATTAAAGGTAATCTTAATCAAAAAAATAACAGTAATCTTCACAGCATTCCTGTATTTATATGTTTTCGTCGCGATTTTTGACAAACAAATTCGTGAATTATATCATCATAATTAATTTGTCTGTAAATTTCCTTAATTTTTAATGCAAAGAATAGCAAAATTATTTAAATTATCTTCTGTTAAACGCGATCTCAAGTAGGTAATTTTTAATCCTTTTTAATGTTAATAATTAATAAAATTAATATTAATTATTAATATTGATACAAATAATGCATACCTACCATCAATTCATTATTGTTGACGATAAACCGATTCCGGGTTAGCTATTGTATTAATATATATTATAAAAAAAAAATCTATAAAAGTCAAAATAATTTGTAATAAAATTTGCCAAAATTAGCACATGGGTAAATACGTCCCTGGTCGAGCTAGATAGTTGACAGTAGAGCTCTGCACGTTCCGGTTGGACCGGTCCAATTCGGACCACGGTCCGGTCTTTTCGATCTTTTCATTTCGTAATTAACAGTGTCCGGTCTTTTCGGTCTTATCATTACGTAATTAACAGTGGTCCGGTCTAACCTAACCGATCCGATTTTTAAACATAATAGTCTTTTTTTTTTGCAGCCCGTTAGAAAATATTTTGTAGGTCCGGTCCGTCAACTAGAGATCAGTCCGGTCCTTATATGGACCTAACCTAACCTATGGACGGGACCGGATTTAATGGGGTCCGGTGAAAATTTTTGAATTTAATATTGGTATCGTTTGGCTTGGGTTACATTACGTTATATAGTTAAGCCGGGACCGGAATACGAGTACATCAAATTTCTATTATACCTTCATTTAAATTTATCCGTTTTATATTTTTATATAATATTAAAATCAAACATTGATTATTGTTGCAAACGGGCAACGCCCGTCTTTGTTCTTGTTCGTTCGTCGTTCGATAGTAAAGCAACACGTTCGGTGTTTTGTCATTGTTAACTTTATATCCAGCTATTATAGCTATAATAATTTATTATTTTGTTTTGTTTTGCTGTACTTTTCTGTTGTTACCATCATATTGTATGCTATTGTAGCGAAATTGAATTTTTTATTATTTTAAATTAATTTTATTGTAATTTACGTTTACGAGTTAGTGTATAAACTGAATTTTATCATATCTATATTTCTCAAATAGTAACTTTTTTGTACCTACAATTAAATAAAATCCATCTCGTGAATATTTTGTGAGTACTGGCATTTTTTAATTTACTTATATATTATATTGTCCTGCTATATTTGTCACGGTCTGAACACTGGTGATTCACTTCAACGGTCAACCCGTTCTCCATTGGCAAGTACTCAACGCCGTCGGGTAACTTAACCGGGAGGTGTGTCGTGTGTGAGAGGCCGCTCCAGGTCATTGAGTACCAATCTACCACCATAGTTACCAGCTATCGCCGTGTCATTACCATCTTTAGCTGCCGTAATATTAGTTTGTGAATTGTATGTTTAGTTTTAGTTTCTCGTATACAAATAGGTAGGTGTTGTACAATTGTGTGGCCGTGGCACCAGCGAACCGGTCACACAATTTCCCGCTGATACTCGTCGTGTTGTCAGTATGTGAATTTTATAAATTCATAACCCCTAAACCGTTACCACTGAACATACATTCAAGTCAAATAATTATCAACCTATAGTTCCTTTCGTTTCGTATGTTTTTTTTCTATTTCTTTTTCGTTGTGTGAGTTTTTTTTATCTCACTGGTCCTTCGGCGGCGCCCTTAGGGCGCCCTTAGGGGGGGGCAAGGAGGGTCACTTGCCCCCCCCCTGGAAAAATTTTATACAAAAAATATAAATTTTAATATTATTTATATATTATATAATAGCAATAGCAAGTTAATATACCGATGAAATAAATATTTCAATAACAGAATATTATTATAATGTATAGTGTATACACTCGGAAATTATAAGTACCTAATAAGAATAACGATACGGGTGGTAAATATTTTATATTCTTAATTATTTCGATAAACCGTAGCTCGTAGGTAATTTACAAATAAAAATAAAATTGGCTATCGCAAATCACAATATATTATTTTCTTATCCATCGATTTAGTTTTAATTGTGTTCAATATTCTGTAATTTAGTTATTCTCTAGCTTTTGCAGTGTACTCGGATTTTTTTTAATATTAATAAAATAAGTAATAACTGTAATTAAACTGAATCTAAGAATATTTAAAAATGGATATTCGATCTTTTTTCAATAATAAAGGAACAGAACAGCCAACTCCTATTTTGTCAGACGTTAAACAAGATGAATCAACTAATACTCCTATTTCAATAGATAAGGTAAATACAAATATTATACCTGTAATGAGTCCGGTTCAAGTCGATAATAATGAACAAATTAGTGTACAAGCACATTACGATGTTGGAATGTATTTAAATAGTTATTCAAAATTATCTGATGAAATGAAATTTAACATATTAACTAAACCATTTATACCTACTAATAATTATAATTTTAAAAACGATCGAATTAACGAAAAAAGGAGTTTTAAAATCGAATGGTTAAAACTGTATTCATGGTTAGTGTATTCTAAACACTTAAAGGGTGGTCTTTGCAAACACTGTGTTATTTTTCGTCCGGTAGTTAAAAGAGGTCTTCTAGGATCATTTATTGTTAAGGAGTTTACAAAGTATAATGATTTTCACTTTCATGCTAAAAAGCACATGCAATCTGATTGGCATAAACAATCTGTTTTTCAATCCTCCCATTTTATTGAAGTTATGTCAAATAAAAAAAAAAGTATTTTGGATCAACTTAATTCCTCTCAATATACAACAATCGAAAATAATAGAAAAAAACTTATACCAATATTATCATCAATTATATTTTGTGCAACTCATGATATCGCTATCAGAGGTAAATCAGAAAATAATGGAAATTTTCACGACTTATTACAATTTCGAATTGAAGCCGGTGATACTGTTCTCTCAAACCATTTAGAAACATGCCACGGCAAAGCAAAATATACTTCTCACCGAATTCAAAATGAATTGATTTTACTTTGTGGTTTTATATTGCGAGATAAAATAGTCAAAGAAGTGAATAGTTGTTTTGGATTTTCACTTTTAGCCGATGAAACAGCAGATATAGCTGGTGACGAACAACTATCAATTGGTATTCGTTTTGTTGATAGTTCTAAGACCGTCAGAGAAGAATTTTTAGGATTTAGTACATTAAAAACATATGATGCTAATGGTATTACAGATTCTATTTTGTCTTATGTTGAAAATTGTAGTTTACATCTAAATAAATTAGTCGGATTAGGTTTTGATGGTTGTTCCGTCATGGCTGGTAAAGAAAATGGCGTTCAAAGTTTAATTCGAAATAAATACCCTAAAGCAACATTTTTTCATTGCGCTTCTCACAGATTGAATTTAGTCGTTAATGATTTAAATTCTGTTACTGAAATTCAAAACACAATAGGCATAATAAAAAATGTAATTGCATTTTTTCGAGAAAGTGCGCTTCGCAGAAATCTTGTTCCAAACATACCACTTCTATGTGACACTCGGTGGTCAGCTAAATATAAATCAATAAGAATATACAGTGAAAAATTCATAGAAATTAAAGAAGCTCTTGACAAATTGTCACATAATGACAGTAATCTTAATTTTAACGTTAATCTTAATACTCGTACTAAAGCACAACAATTAGCATACGCAACATCAACTTCAACTTTCATTATTTCTTTAAGTATTATAAGCAAATATTCATCTCAGTTAGAACCTGTGACAAATAAATTGCAATCAATGTCTATAGATTTATATTCAGTTCAAAATCATATACAAGATTTAATAAAAATTTTTAAAAGTAATAGACAAAATGCTACAGAAACTTTCAATGACATTTTTAAAACATCGTCCGATATAGCGCAAAGACTGGATTTTGAAATTAAAATACCACGAATTACTTCAATACAAAAAGGTCGATCGAATTATCAGACAAATACAGTAGAGCAATACTATAGATCAAGTATATTTATTCCATATTTAGATTCATTGATATCGTCTTTAAATCAACGATTTCCTACTAATAATATACCATCATTTTCAATATGTTTATTACATCCTTCAAATATAATCAAAACTAAATCAAATGAATTTAAAAATCAAATTAAATGTATAAATGAATATTATAAAATTGAAAATCTAATCGAAGAGTCAAATATTTGGTATCAATATTGGATTAGCAAAAATGAAACAGAATCATATTATAATCAACTATCTTTCGTAGATTTATTGTCACACTGTGAATTTTATCCTGCCGTATTAAATATATTAACTATATTTTTATCCTTACCTCCAACAACGTGTACTATAGAAAGGTCTTTCAGTACTTTAAGGCGAGTAAAAACTTGGCTTTGATCTACGATAAGTAAAGAACGGCTAAGTGGACTTTGTATGATGAGTGTTCATCGCGAAAAGATAAAAAATACAAAAAGCTGCTTTATGGAAGAAGTAATTAATCATTTTGGAAAAAATCGTCGAAACTTACAATTTTTATTTATAGAATAATTAAATAGAAACACTATACCTATTTTTAAATTTAATTTAAATTTGTGTTATATTTATGTAACAAATTAACCATGACAAATAGTTTTTATTGTATTTTTTATTTATACTCGTATTAAACAATAATGTAATATAATAAAATATATAGCTAATATGATTTTATACAATTAAAAATTTTTCATTGACCCCCCCTGAAAAAATTTATATGGGCGCCCATAGAAGTTCGGCCTTTAATTATTATACATATATAATAATATTGTAAAATTGCTTAAGAAATATATAATCTAATGTTACTACAATACATTATTATACTAAGTACAATTATAATTTATATTATCCGTCCATTATCGTGTCGATAGAAACATTTTTCTAGTTTATGTTCTGTGTTCTGTGTTATTCTACTCGTACATTTTTAGTAGGTATACGTATAACGTATTTAGTTGTATTTGTGATTCCAATACATACGGACGTATTCATAAACGTATTGTAGTACGCAATGGCTAGTAAACCAAAAAGATTAAGTCTAAAAGAAAAAATTGTGATTTTTGAATTTCGAGCTTGTAATATGGGTGTTCATGCGTGTGCAGACAAGTTTAGTGTTAGTAAACGCTGATATCAATACAAATACAATACATACCTATATCATTATTATACATATGTACAATTAAATAAATGTTGTATACAGTGGCATAGCTATCGTAGTGTTATGAACCCCTGAATATTTTATTTTATATTCAAGTATATTATTTAATATTAATAATGTTAAAACACAGAGCATCAGGAATTGTGTGTTGGACGGCGACGAGTGAAAAGGATATGCTGAACATGCACATTATGGTCAACACTCGTCACCGTCCTCGCGATACGACGGAGCCCAGTCAGTCTTGAAACTACGTAAAAACAGACAAGTTGTACACCGATATTTGTTTAATTAATAAACACAGTTATTAAAATTATTTTTGTTAAGCGTTCATTTTATTATTTTAAATTGTTGTGCTAAGTTCATAACATTTTTTGGTGGCAGCGGTGCGATACGGAAGTATTCCAGTGTACGCTCGAAGAATAATTATAACTGCAATTCGGTAAAAGTACTAAAAAAAGTCTTGTCTCCGCGTTATAACGGGTTTTTATAACGATCGGTTGAAATCGTTCAAGATTCACAGAAAATTCAGAAACTACGCAGAATATTCCAGGAACTTTTAGAAGAAAATTTGTAAGATTATTAGTTTAAATACGTATTAGTGGCCGCCGCGCGCGTCATCAAAGTCAGTGGGTGCGCCGCGCGTGTCATCAAGGTCAGTGAGTGCGCCGCCGTAGTGATTTGTGCCGCCGCCGCTGTTCGCGTTGTCAGGGTACAACCGGTGCTGTCGAGTTACGTCAGAACGCGAGGCGGGACTTCAGAAATTTTCGTCGTCGGGGAGCCGCCGCTGACGTTACAAACGATACGTCACACGTGCGCCGCCGTTATTCGAAGGGCGTCGACTGGTGGTTATAACAATCGAATCGGTTGTTAAAATTGTCATCAATAGAACAATCGGGAGACAGAGCATCGTCGGGTGTTTACATTGCAAGGTGTGGACGCTGCATTACAAATTCAGTATAGAGAATGTCATTTTTTATTAAATTGGCGGTATTGTAAGTAATAAAAAAAAAAAAAAAAAAATCAGAAAATCTACTAACCCAATTTAATAATAGTACATTTGTTTAGTCACTTTAATATTTTAATTATATCATTGTTATAATTTTTTTTTTACTAACACATCATAGATTAGTAGCAGATCCTTAATGATATAGGGGAATACAGAAAATTAGTTAATGCATAACTCTATAGATAATAGTAGTGATACTTCCTCAGAAAATTCGGATAGTGACAACAATTCTGATTATACGGGAATTCCTCGTCCTACTCCCCGTGTCAGTCTCCCTGTTCGATTTGCTAATCCTAATATTCCTGGAGCCGAACGACCAGTAGCCGAAATCTCGATAGATAATTTATTAGTAGGTCGTACAGATCAATTAGTAGACAATAACGAAACTCTTTTCCAGAACATAAACAGAAATTTGTTGGAAGTAGATAGGGTTATTGATACTACTGCAAATATTTTAGCGCAGACTATTAATATTGATAACATGGAAAACAACGGAACATTATTGGATCATACCATTAGAGAACCGGGAACCTCTCGAGAACCTAACGACAATTCGCAGGACATCCCAGCAGGACAAGACCTATCTAATAGGAATGAAACATTCTCTAATAATATTCAGAATCATGTAGCAGAACCTTCAAACAGATCGGACCGATCTGTCGACACCATTGGGTTGGAAGCAGCTTTAAAGCTGTTACCGTCGACATTTAGTGGTGTCAACCAGGAAGATTTGGAGTTATTTTTAGAGCAATGCGAATTTGCAATAATGTGTGCTAATGATAAAGCAAAACCCCGCTTATTGCAAGGGATATTGGTGAGGTTAACCGGCAAGGCAAGAGCAGCAATAAAATTTCGAACAATAAATTCGTGGAATGAACTAAAAGAAACTTTGAAAAAATCATTGGAACCACAACGGACCACTACACATTTGTATCTGGAATTATATTCGAGCAAGCAGAAAATTGGAGAAGACGTGATGGCATACTCCACACGAATAGAAACATTACAGACACTCATATTGGAACAAGAAACTAGCGGAAAATCAATGGAAGCAGCCACAGCCTTGGAAAATAGTTTAAAAGCACAGACAATTCAGGTATTCATTGAAGGGTTAGGAAAATTAAAAGATTTCATTAAAGCAAGAAACCCGCCAACCTTAGAGAAGGCTATCCAAGCTGCGAGAGAAGAGGAACGAGTACAAAAGTCACTCGCGGAATCCAAAAGGTTTTATGAGGATGGAGGCAGAAATAGCAGGAGAGTTAGTAGTGCGAAACCAAGTACTCCTTGCTACCATTGCAAAAAAATGGGACATTGGGCTAGAGACTGTACGCTGAAGGCTACATCGTCTGCTATCCCGGCTCAAATAAACACAATTATTTGTAACTATTGCAAAAAGCCAGGACACAAAAAAGAGGTTTGTCGAAAATTAAAATATGTAACGTCACAACGAAATTCGGCAACAACAGAAAATCAGACAAAAACGGGAAATGCCACACAGTCGGGAGTCAACGGCGGACGCCCGGCTGGAAGTATAAAAACCGCCGCAATTTCATTCCACGAGTCGTCCTGAGTACTACAGCAAAGCAGAAACTTGAAGAAGATCACATAATTTGTAAAAGTTATCAGACCATTAAGAATCAGATCAGACTATTACTCGATTCTGGAAGTGATTTAAATTTAATCAAATTATCGGCTTTAAAAGATAACGTAATGGTATATGACCAAACCATTTATCAACTTAAAGGTATCACAGAACATTGTATAACTACATTAGGTTCAGTCAACCTACAAATTCAAATTGGTAGCGATACTCGTGCTACTGAATTCCATGTCGTACATTCGTCGTTCCCAGTACCTCATGAAGGAATCTTGGGAAAACCTTTCATAGTAGGGCAAGAGACAATCATCAATTACCAGACAAAAGAATTAATACTCACAGATCCTTCTGAAATTACCTTAGAACCACGAGCAGAGACTCTCATGGCTGTTCAAGCACAGAACTTTACAGAAAATTCGAATATATTAATTCCCAATCAGAACATTACAGAATCTATTTTATGTGGCAATGTTGTCACTTCTGTCAAGGATAACTCTGTATGGCTAACAGTAATAAATCCAACCGAACAGCCTATCACTATTAAAGTTCCTACGTTGCGAAACCTAGTACATGAGGAGTACAAAGAAGCTTGCATACATGCTGCATTGGTGCAGCCACACGCAGAGACTTTAACAGGTGTTAAGCGTTTAGCACAATTAGAAAAGAACCTTCGGACCGACCATTTGAATTCTGAAGAAAAGAATTCACTACTGATGATATGCAAAGAATATTCAGATCTTTTTTATTTGGATGGGGACAAAATTACTGCGACCACAGCGGTAGCACACGAAATCCGAACCTCCGAAGCTGTGCAACCCATCCACGAGAAACCTTATCGATTACCTGCAAGACATCGTCAAGAAATTTCTGACCAAATGGAGGCCTTAGAACAGGATGGTGTAATTGCGCAAAGTGATTCGCCATGGAACGCTCCTCTCCTAGTGGTTCCTAAGAAAGCTGATGTCAATGGTAAGGTTAAGTACCGAGTGTGTGTTGATTTTCGCAGACTAAACCAAGTCACTGTAGGAGACGCATTCCCTCTACCAAACATTACAGACATTCTTGACCAATTGGGAAAATCCAAATATTATAGCACGCTCGATTTGGCCCAGGGCTATCATCAAGTCCCGATGAACCCATCAGATAGGGAAAAAACGGCATTTTCTACCGATAAAGGTCACTACGAATTTTTACGCATGCCTTTTGGATTAAAGGGTGCTCCCGGAACATTTCAGAGACTCATGAATAAGGTATTAGCAGGATTAAATGGATTAAAAGCATTCGTGTACTTGGACGATATAATCATTTATGCCAAAGACCTTACAGACCATTCGCAGAAACTTCGAGATATTTTTGATCGACTCCGACGGTATAATTTAAAGTTACAACCATTAAAGTGTGAGTTCCTCAGAAAGGAAGTAACTTATCTAGGTCATTTAATCACTGACGAAGGTGTTAAACCGGACCCTCAGAAAATTGAATGCGTACGAAATTTCCCAGTGCCGACTAACGTTAAGGAAGTAAAATCCTTCCTTGGACTATCCGGTTATTACAGAAAATTTATTCAGAATTACGGACAAATAGCAAAACCACTAACTTCGTTGTTAAAAAAAGATGCTCCCTACAATTGGACAGAATTGTGTCAACAGGCTTTCGAAACATTAAAAAACTGTTTAACACAAGCCCCAATATTACAATATCCAGACTTTTCGAAACCTTTCAATCTGACTTGCGATGCGAGTAACTATGCTATTGGATGTGTGCTCTCACAGGGTCCTATTGGTCAAGATCTACCAATAGCATATGCATCCAGAACATTGAATAAAGCTGAAATAAATTATAATACTACTGAGAAGGAACTTTCCAGTATAGTTTGGGGAATAAAAGTATTTCGACCATATCTTTTCGGTCAGCAATTTCATATAGTCACAGATCATCGTGCCTTATTATGGTTATTCAATTTGAAGGATCCTGGCTCACGGCTTACACGTTGGCGCCTTAAGCTAGAGGAATACCAGTACACCATTCATTATAAGGCCGGAACAAGTAACACAAATGCGGATGCTCTTAGTAGGATTCATCGAGTTGTTACCAGATCCCAAAATCAAGAAACTACGGAATATTCAGAACCTCCAGAAACTTCAGAAACTCCAGAAACTTCAGAACCTCCAGAAACTTCAGAATCTTCAGAACATCCAGAAACTTCAGAAACTCCAGACACTTCAGAAACTCCAGAAATTTTAGGATCTCCGGAAACTTTACAACCTACGAAAATTACCGAATATTCAGACGATTATCAACAGTTCGTAGAAGCCGACTCAAGGTTAAAGAAAGCAACATCCAATGTTCTAGAAATACAAGGAGACCTTTTCAATTGCGAACCAGACGTCTCTCTGATGCATGTGGTCTCAGCCGATTTTAGAATGACTAGTGGAATATCATTAATCATGAGAAGAAAATTTGGAAAAGTGGCACAATTAAAGAAATTACAGAAAACTGTTACGGAAGTTGTTTCTTTGGAAATGGAGCAAAGAACCATATTCTACCTCATTACTAAGGAACATTACTGGCAGAAGTCTACATACGCACAACTATTCCAGAGCCTCCAGAACCTAAAGAAAATTTGTCTGGAACGCCAGATTACGCAATTAGCATGTACTCAACTAGATTGCGGGAAGGACGGACTAAAATGGGAAATAGTTCGATCCATGCTGTATTATCTTTTTCGAAGTTCAGAAATCAGGGTTCAAGTGTTTACACAAGAGGAACCATCGGAAGAAGACAAGATACGCATACTCAAAGAATTCCATGATACTGCTTTAGGGGGTCATCAAGGAATATCACGTACTGTTCAGAGGATTTCACAACAGTATAAATGGAAAGGAATGAGACAGATGATTAAAGATTATGTTAGAAAATGCGAAATTTGTCAACGCAACAAGACTTCAAATCGCTCAGTCAAGGAGCCTATGGTGATTACCACCACTGCTTCCAGATCATTTGAAAAGATATTTATGGATATTGTCGGTCCATTACCCAAATCACACAAAGGAAATATATTCATTCTAACTCTACAAGATGACCTCACTAAATTTGCATGGGCCACTCCCATGATCAATCATGAAGCAAACACAGTTGCCTATCATTTTGTAACCCAATTTGTGTGTTTGCATGGACTACCTAAAAGTCTTGTAACTGACTGTGGTACGGAATTTCTAAGTAAAATTTTTAAAGAAGTATGTCAACTTCTAAAAATCAAGCAAACTTCCACTACACCGTATCACCCACAGAGCAATGGTTCTTTGGAACGAAGTCACAGAACATTAGCAGAATATTTACGCAGTTTTGTTCAGAAGGACAATCAGAATTGGGATTCATATATTCCATTTGCAATGTTTTGCCATAATTCCACAGTTCATACTTCAACGAACTTTCAGCCGTATGAATTGGTTTATGGTCATCAGATAACCGTTCCTAGTTCTTTTAATCATAATCCGGAACCTCAATACAATTACCAAGATTATTATTTTGAATTGAAAAAGCAGATGCAGGAAGCACATCAACAAGCAAAAACAAACTTAGAAGTTAATAAACTCAAATCAAAAGAACATTACGATAAAAAAGTAATTCCACTGAAAATTCGAATAGGTGATAAAGTGTTAGTACAGGAAAAAGCCAGTAAAGGCAAGTTGTCTCCAAAATGGTTAGGGCCATATCCTGTCATTGAAATTCGTGATAAATCACCTAATATAACAATTTTAAAACAAAACAAACCAGTAACTTTACACAGAAATCTTTTAAAACTGTATCATGACCAATATTGAAATTATGTTCCAGATTATTAGCGATATCAAAATGCAGAACTTCCGAATTAACAAATCATAAAATTAAATTGACTACATTCAACAAAACCATGGGGTTATATTATGAACATCATGGGCAAGTCAGAATATCACATCTTAATTGGAATTTGATAACATACCTCGACCTCGGTACACAGGCTTCAAGGTATCACACACTATTGACACAAGCGCAAGCAACTTCGAAAGCTTGTACAAAATTAGCCGATGATTTCAAGCCCACGGAAATAGGAGACATATGTAAACAATTTTTACGTCAATTCCGACAAGCGACTTTACCACATCTCTATGAGATAGAGACAAACCATCGTAGTATGATGTTGTCTATCGGGTACAATGACACCGATAACTCTAGAGTTAGACGAGGAGTGTTTCGGACCTTTGGACGTTTAGCTAATGTCTTACATGGCGTATATACAAAATTAGACTTACAGATAATTTATGACAAGGTATTTGAATTAGCAACCAGTAAAGCACAGAACATAAATTACATACACGATTCAACTAGGATAATACGTACCGAATTAGATAAGTTGAATAATACCCTACAGAACATTACAGAACACCAACGTAACTTAGAAAGCAATATACAATATTTACAAAACCAATTAACAGAGAGTATTGTAAATATCAACACCAATACTTTACGCACAAAATTGTTGGAACAAATAATGTTATTCGACATAACATTAAATCAATATGCATATGAAACCCAGAACCTCATCGCAATAATAAATGCAGCTTTAGATGGCAAAATCCATACCAGTGTGTTCACTCCAGAAACTTTAATCAGAGAATTAAAAGAAATTAAGATGAACCTACCATTAGGAACAGCGCTTCCAATAGAAATACATTCAGAATCTATGATGGATTATTTCAGAATCTCCGAAATAACAATATTTCACCAAGCAGACTATTTGATATTTACCATAAGTATTCCTCTGATATCCACTGAATGGTATTCCATATACCATCCAATTCCAATTCCTATTCCGTATAATCAGAAAACATTGATATTAATCAGTCCTGAAATCGATTACTTAGCGAAAAGTAACGACGATGAAAAATTTTTCACATTAAGGTTAGAACAATGGGAATCCTGTTTAAAATTCGAATCTTATAAAATTTGTAAAGGTCATGAACCAATTTTTCACCGTTCTAGTTCTAGACTATGTGAATTATCATTATTAGATAACCCGCAGAACATACCGGAAACTTGTATAATAAAATTGGTTTCTTTGGAAACGGCAATTTGGCATAGGTTATCATCAACAAATTCTTGGATATATTATACAAAACCTGATTTTTGTACAACAGTTTGTTCAGATACTTCGCAAAATTCGAGATTTGAAATATCAGGTGTAGGTAGGATAACTATTCCAGAGTTCTGTGAAATTCATACGGAAAATTATATATTTATGCCATTGCACAAAAACTTAAGGAATGTTAATTTTGACATTGTACCAGAAAATTATAAGAATAATATACTAGATACTTTAACAGAAACTCTTAAAGTTGTTAATCCTCAGAACTTAACAAACATTGATGTAATCAAAGATCTTAATTATTTAGCACAGAAATCTATGAATATTAAGGATCTGATACACAGACCATCCGAATTTTTAATATTTCTAAAAGCAGAATTTCATGTAGTAATATTATATCATATCGTAATGATAGTAATATTTATTAATGTATATGTAATATTTAAATACAAAAATGAATTAGTGAGAATGTACTCGCCGGAAATACCGGAATTAGAAATTGTAAAGAGGCAAGTAGAACCACTACAGTCTCTCGAAACCTTATAAATTGTATTGTAATTTTGTTTTTTTTTTTTAATAAATTTTGTAAGAAACTCTTATTGTAAGGTATTAATACTGAACTGGTCTCCGAAATATTTCAGATAATTATTCAGAAAATTTAGACAATTTCGACAATTCAGAATATTCAGAGGACTTTGAGAATTTGTTTTAACACAGGATGATACACGTTGGTCTAAGGACCCCCGTGTCTCATTTAGTCTGGGGGGTGTTATGAACCCCTGAATATTTTATTTTATATTCAAGTATATTATT
>JAIUCT010000030.1:836287-847219 GCA_021307375.1 Tetraneura akinire
CCGTCCTCGCGATACGACGGAGCCCAGTCAGTCTTGAAACTACGTAAAAACAGACAAGTTGTACACCGATATTTGTTTAATTAATAAACACAGTTATTAAAATTATTTTTGTTAAGCGTTCATTTTATTATTTTAAATTGTTGTGCTAAGTTCATAACAGTAGGGCAAAGTAGGGCAATGCCCCGGGGCCCCAGAGCTCAGAGGACCTTTGTCTAATTTTAAAATTATATTTGAATAATACTACAATAGTAATAAAGAAAATAATTTGATCAAATTAACATGTACATAACATATTATATATTATTTTTGTTCATGGAAATACGGGAGGGGAGGATCATAATTATAATAACGGGCGTGATTACGAGTAGGTACCTAAAGTAGTTCCACAGCAGTATCAGCTTTTCTTTTTAAATTTTAAAAAAGCTATATATAAAAAAATATGTTAAATGACCTAATATTTGTAATAATTCGTAAATAAGTTAGGTAACACGTATGAATTTGAGCTTCAATCAGATTTTCAACGTTTCTTAACATTTTTTGTCAATTTTATTTAACATTATTGTAAAATATTGAGAAATATAAGAAAAATCCATATAAATACTACAAATATCGATTTTACTAAAATATCAACTAAACACCTACAAGAAAAAATTGAATGTCAGGATTTTTCTAATATTGGTAGTACGAGCAAATATTGTATAGCTCCAATAAAATTTTCAGACTTATAAACTCAAAATTATTAATTTTATCAAACACTATGGAGATCAAAATTCGAATTATCTGATTTATCTAAAATATTGAAATTGATTTCTTCAGAATTTCAGTTTTGAAAAAATTCCGTATTATAGTTGGTAGTTTTTCCTATCACATAAGCTCAATTTTGAGAAATTCGAAAAATGATCTACATAAAGTATCAATTACATCCACTTTTCAAATGAAAACATACGCTTTCATGAAAATCAAAACATTATTTGTGGTAGAAAAAGTGTTTAGACATACCTAAAAAGGAAACACATTACAAAACCAATAGGTACATCTTTCGCTATACTCAGAATCTTAAAGCAATGCTACACAATGCAATATGTATATTAATTTAAATTTTGATTAAAATGATATTAATTATAAGGCCTATATTAAATACTGCCAAGGGGCCCTTTCCCATCTATACTCTGTTCCAAAAGAGAAGACACGGGTTCTGCGCATAGCGAATGACGGTTAACGCAACGCGTAGCCGATTTTTCCCCTTCCACTTGTCATTGTTTCACGTGGTGAGCTGTACGAAGTCTATTGCCGATCATTCCCGAATTTCCGATCATTGCCGATAATGTATACACCGTAATTAAAATGCGGAACACAATAGTCGTGTACACGTGCACGGTTATCAAGTGACAGGTTATACGTATATTTGCCGGGCGATTGTAAATTCCGCCCGAAGTGAGCAGGTAATAAAAATATTTATGGTAAATTCCGCCCGGAAAAATATCCAGGTCAAACAAGGTACATGTAAATTCCGCCCAATTAAAAACGCTGCGGTTTTACCGCATCCGATTGTGCATCGTGTAAATGTTATATTAGGCCCGATGCACACGTGCGGTTTTTGCCGCAATCCAACTTGCATGCGTAGTACATTGTTGATTAACCACATGTGTGCATCGGGCCTTACAATTTAAAACATAATATTTAATAATATTATCTAATGCAAATAAATTTTTTCCTGTATACGCAGTTTTCAGTTTTTCCCGGTTGTGTGCAGGGCCGGCGATAGAGGGGTGCATGTGGGGGTGTCACACCCCCCATGAACTGAATTTTGGTATTAGAGTCGGCAATAATTGAGTTGGGACCGAAGTCGGCAATTTAGTCAATTTAGTCAGAACTCAGAAAGCATAGATAATATTTTTATTTAATATTTCGTAAAAATCTCCATTTTACGTATATAATGTTTGATAAAATTGTCAATTTTGGGTATTTAGGTCTGAAAATAGGTCATACATATTACTTGACACCATACTAAAATATTAGAAAAATCCCTAGTCTAATTTTTTTTTTTTATAGTTGTTTAAAGTTGATATTTTTATTTTAACCGAAAATAATATGAAAAAAAATGACGAAAAAACGGCATTATCTGACTGAGTTTCGCTCACAATCGTTTTTCGAATGCAATTGCAATGGTTTATCTTTGCATTCAAATTCTAATTAAAATTAAACACTATAATTTTCACACCTATATCCCTGCGGCAGGAGTATCAGCTCATCTTTTATATCTGTTGTGTTTATTAATGATTTCTTGTATTGATATCTTATTATCTTAACAAGTGAAAATTATTGAGATGTCTAAAAGTAGAAAAAGAAAAGGAACAAAAGTTAAGCGTTTAACTTGCCGTAATGTATTTGATGATGATTATAAGAAGAGACATGAAATTAAAGAACATGCCCATTGATTAAATATTTAATAGTAGGTATATTTAATCAATGATATGCCGGTAGAAAAGTTTCGTTCAAGCATTTTGGAGCACCCGAAAATTTATTTTAATAACACATATTTTTGTGATAAATAAACGATTTAAATATTGGATACACTTAGACTTAGTGCCACAAAACTAAAAAAAAAATCAGTGGCGGTTCTGGTAGTATTTTTTTGGTGAGGCAACCTATGTATCGACCCCCCCCCCCTATACAACATTAGAATTCACAATAAATGTAATTTAAAAACATAAAAATATTTATAATTGTATGAATGTTAATAATATACTTGTTTCATCTTATATAATAAAAAAATTCTTGGCCTGTATCTTTTCTTCCAACGGTTTTTTTCCTTATTTTTATTATATAAATTCTCCGGTGAGTCGTACGTCTTCGAAATTTGCACATTTCGCGGTCAACTTTTTATTTTCCTTCTATTAAAATCGGTTTCGTAATTTTTCACGCGAAACTTTTTTTTAAAACTTTAAAAACTTTTAAACTTTTTTTTATGTCCCCGATTATATTTCTACGTATCGATTCTCGACTCTGTAAAATTATACGTATGATTTATATACAAATCGTGGTCGTTGGGACGTTGGCTTATATTATAAACGATAATTGTTTGAACGCATACGTTATTACAGTTAAAAAATATAGTACTGGCGCTACCGGTATTACACTGGCGGTAATGGTGGTGGTAAAACTTTTCACGCAAACCTTCTGTATCCCACTGAAACCCGACCGGGGTAAGTGAGTGCGCCGAAGGCGTACTCCGCGTGGGGGGACTACCGTGATCGGTCAAAAACTGTTCACCCGAAAAGAGTGTGAATAGGACCACTAAATTGCGAACGCCCTTCAATCCGCCGGAGGCGGATAAAATACTTTAATCATTATATCCGATAAAAATCTACTTCCGCCGGGCTCAATGTACCCGAACACTATGGTAGCGGAAAAGCTATGGTGGTAGTAAAGCTTTTCACCCCCACCAGTATTCCACTGGCAGAACTATGGTGGTGGTAAAGCTTTGGTTCCTCAGCTACTGGTTAGGTAATGATTACATTATATCCGATAAATAGCTACTTCCGCCGGGCTCAATGTACCCGATCACTATGGTAGCGGAAAAGCTATGGTGGTGGTAAAGCTTTTCACCCTTACCAGTATTCCACTGGCAGCTATGTTGGTGGTAAAGCTTTTCACGCGAACCTGTATCCAAGGACAGCTAGTCTACTATAATAAAACGCTAACTCCGTCATGGAAGTGGTTTTTACTTATATTCCGTATATAAATTCTACCGTTCGTCGTACGTATTCGAAACTCGCACGTTTCGCGGTCAACTTTTTATTTTCCATCTATTAAAATCAACCTGTATCCAAGGACAGCTAGTATAGTAAATAATATAGTAAGTAATAGATAGGTAATATACAGAGCATATCAAATGACTAATGATAAATTGATAAATATAAAATTATTATCAACAGATATTACAATGGGCAACGGGTTGAATGTTTAATATAATAATTAGGAATGTCTGTGTCCAGGACTGTAACAATAATAACTTTAGTGATAATGTGTTTTTACGTTGATATGCCGGCTGACCATAATTCCTGTATACCGCGTCTATTTTTAGTACATCAGGCGATGTTAGTCGAGCCTCAAGATGATCATTGCGCATGCGCAACACATCTTGTTTAATTGTCGCGTGCATTCGCGTACATACGCTTGTGTGTGTATTTCATGTACACAATAGTACATACTCCGAGGCGGAGTTGAACGGTGCCTTCTAACCATGGTTATAGATTATCTATAGCCATGCTTCTAACGTCATCGGAACATTGCCGCAGGTTGAAACACCAGCGTTTGTTACGTAATAATTATTTTATTCATTTCTTATCGGTTTATCACTATTTTTGGTAATAAACACTAAATGAAAATATGATTTACCATTTTACTTAACATTTTAGGTTAGGCGGCGCCTAACTTGCCTCACCCCCAAAACCGCCACTGAAAAAAATGCATAATATTACTATAAGAGCGGTTATAATTAGTCGGCAAAATTGGAAAAAATACATTTAATTTTTTGCTTTTTTACACGTTTTTAAACAGTATTAAAAGTATTTGTGGTTGGCACATTTCTACAATTACACCCCCCCCCCCCACTAATATTTCTTAGCGCCGGCCCTGGTTGTGTGAATGCTTATATTTAAACACGGCAATTTAATTTTTTTCAAAATTTGATTAATCGTATAGTGCGAAACCACCTTAAGTTGAAACTGCAAAATCGCTTTGTCGTCGTATTTATCTGAATTTCTGAGTCTTGAGTACGTCTTACCCGTCTAGGAACATGTACTTGAAACCGCAACGTGCCGACCGCAACAACACCCACCTTGTCGCAGCGATTAATCCTATAGCGGCAAGCCGCACCGAGGAAATCGTACCTACCTTTCACAAACCGCAGAGTATCAACCGTAACCGCAATTAAATTTATTTAACCGGGGCGGAATTTACATGTACCTTTTTTGACCTGGATATTTTTACGGGCGAAATTTACATGTATCTTTTTTTGACTGAAAATGTTTAGGAACCAAATTTACCTTTTTTGGGCGGAATTTACTACTGCCCATATTCGCCAAATATCAAAGATGTCAACAATCGAAGCGCGCCGTATAATGGTTTTTAACGGTGCATCTGGGTGTCAGAGGTCGCTATTGAACATACGTGCATTTATCGGAGTAGGTGGGGAATGCGCGCCGCCGAACGAAAACTGGTCAACGCTTCATGTCTTCTCTTTTGGAACAGAGTATAGCTACGCCACTGGTTGTATATTATATTATGTAGTTCTCCGAATTATTTTCGATATATTTTTTCCCTCTGAATAGCGGACACCTTTAAATAACAGACAAAGTTACGGCGACCGAGAGTGTCCGGTATTTAGAGGTTTCACTGTATTTACAAAATAAATTTTATGAATTTCAGTATTTCTAATTATTGCTATTTCATATTTTTTTGGCATATTATTTTATATTTATTAAATCCCTTAGTTTAAAATTTTTTATCAAACTAGGTACACTATATTAAAAATAAGATGGTAACATATTTATGTTTGCTACGGTCAGGCGTTTTCTCTTCCAATTCTATGACTAGATTAGTATTCAACTTGCAAGCACTGTGTTCCAGTCATGCCTAATAAACATA
The DNA here is from genome assembly GCA_021307375.1 of Tetraneura akinire. Taxonomy (NCBI): domain Eukaryota; kingdom Metazoa; phylum Arthropoda; class Insecta; order Hemiptera; family Aphididae; genus Tetraneura; species Tetraneura akinire. The sequence goes on from JAIUCT010000030.1 coordinate 841,940, forward strand.
CTATTAGTTTCAATCCACCCACATGATGGTCAAGTAGGCATAGTATATTTCTAATTATGTGTACATGTTAATCATCATTATTACAATGATATGACACTCTCATAGAATGTGGCACTTGGATAAAAGTTAGAAGTAAAGCCATGCCCTTTCGCAAAAGTTGGATGCTCAGATCTTTCCTTATTTTTAATAAGTATATATTTACATTATAACACATATACATATTATATATATATATATATATATATAATAAATAGACTTTACAATGTTATATTTTATTTTCTTGCTGTTCTTAGGTTTTAATATCAAATTTAAAAATTTATCAAAACTTTAGTCTCATACACTAAATCAATATTTAAAAACATTAATAAATTATACTAGTGTTAATTAAATAAAAATCAAAGTAAAAATATAATACCTAATTATCAATAAAAACTGATATAATATTTAAATACTTTATTAACCTATTCTAAAAATAAATTTATTATTTTATAATTAATTATAATTATTATAAAACATAATCATAGGTTGTTGAGGACGATAACCAGTCATCCGTACTCCTTAACCTTGTGGAAATCTTTGATTCATTGCTTGTGATGGAATTTGCATAATTGGTTGATTTGAACCATCAGACACACAAATCATTACAGACGAAGCTTGAGGTGATGGTGGTTGTTGTTGCTTCTGCTGCTGTTGTTGTTGTTGTTGTTGCTGTTGCTCTTGGATTTGTTGTTGGTGTATTTGTTGCTGGACATCCTTGAACCTGTGATAAAGGCATATTTGGTGGCTAAAAATAAATAATTTAACTAATTAAATATTAAAACTATTTCCAACTAAATATAAATTCTAATTATTAAATAATAAATTCTTTTACAAACCGGAAGTAATGGTTGAATATTTTGATTGGAATCTGCAACAGAAACCAAATACACCAAATTTCGATGTAGAATTTGTTGAAGCCTATATAATGAAATTATTTATAATACAAATTTGAACAAAATATATGATAACTCTTATTAAATATTATATACAATATTAGGCTAATTAAACAAAAGCAAAATTAAACAAAAAACATATTTTTAATATAATTTGTATTAAAATTATATTAGTATCAAATGCATAACTAAAAATATATTCATGAAAAAACATACTTATATAAATATATATACGAGTAATTTAAAAATGTTATATGAGTAATGTTCGGTAATTTATATAGACAATATCTTGACATAAGCGCTCGCTACAAAAAAGACTTGATCCATAGTAATGGCAAAGTAAAGTATGGTGAGGGAAGAATTAGTTTTACACAATCAGTGGAAGTGATCCACTCAGCGTTTAAAGATGTTATTAATATACATATTTATTATTCCCGTCATTGGACAGCAGTTTAGTTCAATAAGTGTATTCATTTTTTTCAATTAGTCAAAAAAGAAAAAAGATAAATAGATTTTTATCTATAAAAATTAAATTTTATATATTATTTTATTACTATTATTATTAATATTGACACGTAAAAAAAAATTATGATTAATAATGTATTTAGTATACTGAACTTAACCTTTTTGTATGACTTAATTTTAAATATTATACCTTTTCGAAATATATATAAAATATATATTTATGAAATATAGTTTACATTTATTTCATCTTTATAGTATATTGTATAATACTACAGTATTGGACTGGAATATGGGTTGAATTAATGTTGAAATGGGCCTTTTGGTCATTTGTGGTATGAATTTATATTGAACTAATAAAATGTTGACAAGAGGAGAACGTTATTTTTTCAGTTTACAATAAGAGTAAATACTCTACACTGCATACCCCAATTTAATAGCCATCACACTCCACTGATTAAAATAAATTCTATATGACTCCTATCAAATAAATATACATAAAAAACAAGTAATAAAGTATACACTATACTGTGTATAAATAATAGTTTAAAATGCTTAATATCTTTGAGTAAAGCAAAACAATTTTTTTTTAAAGTAATTGTTATACTTATTAATTCTCATTTTTATAATTTCTAAATGTTTTATTATTGATTACATTTGTGCATGCATAATATTACTGTTTTCTTATTGAACACACCACCTTATTTTATATTTAGAATAAAGTGAAGGATGTATTAGTTTTAAAGTATATTTACATTTGTGTTTTCTTTTGTGCGTTAAAATTGTGTGTCACAAACTCAGTACACATAACGAGTTGAATTAAAAGTTTGCATGGTTCGAGTAGAATGTATTATTATTATTATTATTTATTTATATTTTAACACATAAAACAGCGCAACACACTTCCAGCTCACTGGATATTTTGTTCAATTGACAATTTTTGCATTGACATTTCATTAGTTATATTTTGTATTACTTTTTATGAAAATGGCTGAAGTTTAAAATATGTGAACAGAAAAAGACATGTGTTTAAAACATTTAAAAAAGGCATGAATATTAAATGCACGTGAAATTGAATGTTGAAATGCAAATTGAATTGAAAATGAAAGCACACATTTTTTATTTATTGGGTGTAGTATTGTATTTTTTAATTACCACAAAAAATTTGTACTCAACAAATTATAACTACAGTAAGTAAAATGAAAAAGATATACTTAACAACAATAAAAAAAAGAGCTGATACTCCTGGCGCATAGAATTTCAATGCAATGATAAACCATTGCATTCGAAAAAACGATTGTGAGCGAAGTTCAGTCAGATTAAAATTTTCGTTTGAACTAAAAATATCAACTTAAAACAGCTATAAAACAGTATTGAGACTAGGGATTTTTCTAATATTTTAGTATAATGTTAAGTAATATGTAGGTATACTTCAATAAAATTTTCAGACCTTAATACCAAAAATTGCCAATTTTATCAAACATTATATACGTAAAAACGATAATTTTACGAAATATTCAAACTCCATTTTGTAGAAAATTAACGTAACGAATCCAAAATTTTACCATTTATATATAGTAGCGCTGTAAATACCCCAAAAAATTTCAAGTCTTTATCTTAAAAATTGCTTGAGTTATCGTGAAATATTGAAATCGTATTCGTCGAAATTTCATTTTTCGCGAAAAATGCCGTATTTTCGTCATTTTTTCGTCGTTTTTTCTACCGCTTAGGATCAATTTCGAGAAATTCGAAAAATGACTTAAATAAAGTACCAACTAGATCCACAGAAAAAAAAAAATCACACATTATTGTAAAACCAATACATTCTTCGCTTCTTTCAGAATCTAAAACATAAACATTCTTAATTCTATTTACCCATTAACAAGCCCGTATCCAGGGGGGTTTTAGGGGTTCAAACCCCCCCCCCCGAAATTTTTAAAGTTGTTTTATATTTATAATATAACAAAGACTAACTACAAAATTTATGTATAAATTATATTTATACTTTTCCCAATTTCCCACCCGCCACCCAAAACCCCCCCCGAAAATTGATCCTGAATACGTGCTTGCCCATTAAAATAAAAAAAATAAAATATTCAAATATAATATATAAAGACAAAATTATCTGGTAGTTAAACCAACCTCAACCTTTAAAGTTTTGAAATTTAAACATGTTTAATAAATTTAAATCAGTGAAATTCAACTAATTTTATACTTAGTTAAAATCCTAAAATGCATAGAAAAATATAATAGTTACCAAAACAGAAAGCTACCATTTCAAAATATAAATAATCAATAGTAAAACAATAAGAAAATATATATTACCCTTTAGCTGAAACAAAAATTAAATTAATATTAAGTCTTTTTAATTACCACTTTTACACTTTATCAATATACACTACTTTAAACGTGTAATCAATAAAACCTACTGAATACATTCTTGTAGTTTTCCATTAGACTGATAATCTTGAATATTTGTAATTAGTTGAGCATTTTCATCAAGTATCTATAACATAAATGATAAAACTTAATTACAATAAAATAGGTGCTTTAATATTAATACAACTTTTTGATTTTCTATTAGTGATTTTATTATGTACCTATAGATATTTTGTATGAAAAATAATGTAGTAGCTACATTTAGAAATGCACTAAGCACTAAACAGTCCTAACGTAAGAATATGAAATCTTGTATTCTACACACAGGTAGAATATTAATTTATTTCTATAATACAATAGTAAAATATCATTGTACGTTCATATCAGACATCGTTTAAATATTTATTTGTAAATAGAAATAATCCAGTAGTGTCCCGAGCTAAATAAAAAAAAAAAAAAAAAAAGAAGGCAAAGCGCTCGACCGTGTATATAATATACAGAAACCTAAACATTCCCATTTAATACGTGTTAATATTTTGGTATTCTTTATTAAAGACTCTAGGTCTGATAAATGGACCAAAAAGTTAGAATGAGGTATCAATCGATCGAGAAAATCATAGGCTACGTGCTTTTTTAATTTTCAATAGAATCGGTTGAATAATATTTAGTTTAGTTTATAATTTAGTTATGAGCAAAAAACTGTGGATATTTAAGTGAGATATTATTTTTGCAGCCGGCTGCCGTAATTAACGCGTTCATGTGGTCAGTGACGGGTGAGGGGATTCTTGCGACGGCGGCGTGTGTCTCCCACTATTATTGCTTCCCCCCACCGCTAGAAACATACAACACACTAGCACGCGAACGTTTACGTTCTTCCATCTCGTGTCCTGCGTCTGTGTCTTCTTATCTTGACCCTAATAAAAACTAATAATATCCCAACAAAAACACTACGTCAACTCCGTGTAAAAAAACACTAAGTAAAAAAAAAAAAAAAAAAATATAAATGCTATAAAATGTGTGATATAAGGTGGAATCTAAGTAAATGGTCTAATGAATAAAATGTATGTATAATTAATTAATTCAAATTAAATAAAAATTGGTTATTTCTATTAATATAATATGAATTATTTTAACTCAAATTGATAGAATTTTGGTTTACTTGGGACTTGGCCGGAAGATTAAGTTTAAAATATGTATAGCCCAGTACTAAGTTTATGTAATAAATAATGAAAGCACCATTACAATAAATAAATTGTTTCCGGAAAAACCAAAATTGGATCAATTTGAGTTAAAATAATTCATATTATAAATTAATAGAAATAACCAATTTTTATTCAATTTGAATTAATTACGTATACATACATTTTATTCATTAGACCATTTACTTAGATTCCACCTTATATCACACATTATATAGCATTTATATATATTTTTAGATTCTGAGCGAAGCGAAGAATGTATTGGTTTTACAATGATGTGTGATTTTTTTTTTTTTTTTTTTTTTTTT
>JAIUCT010000030.1:847319-896118 GCA_021307375.1 Tetraneura akinire
CTCCGATTATCACGAATAGGGTATGTTTCCGGTAGCAAAGTGGATCTAGTTGGTACTTTATTTAGGTCATTTTTCGAATTTCTCAAAATTGACCCTAAGCGGTAGAAAAAACTTCGAAAAAATGACGAAAAAACGGCATTTTTTGGGTGTTCACATAGCTACTATATACTCGTATATGTGGTATAATTTTGGAACCGTTATGTTAATTTTTCTACAAAATATTGGACTTTGAATATTTCGTAAAATTCTCGTTTTTACGTATATAATGTTTGATAAAATTGGCAATTTTGGGTATTTAGGTCTGAAAATTATACTGAAATATACTTACATATTAGTTAACATCATACTAAAATATTATAAAAATCCCAAGTCACAATTTTTTTTTTATAGCTGTTTTAAGTTGAAATTTTTAGTAAAACGAAAATCTTAGAATCCATACGTATAAATAAATATTCTAAAAACACTTTTAATACCCGAAATAATGCTTAGATTTTCACGAATAGCGAGTTTCAGATGTAAAAGTGGATGTAGATGGTACTTTATTTAGGTCATTTTTCGAATTTTTCAAAATTGACTATAAGCGGTAGAAAAAACTTCGAAGAAATGACGAAAAAACGGCATTTTTCACGAAAAATGAAATTTTGACGAATTCAATTTCTATATTTCTCGATAACTCGGGCAATTTTTAAGATAGTGACTTGAAAATTTTTTTGGGTGCTCACATAGCTATTATATATATGTAGTAAAATTTTGGAACCATTACATTAATTTTTCCCCAAAATATTGGACTTTGAATATTTCGTAAAATTCACGTTTTTACATATATAATGTTTGATAAAATTGGCAATTTTTGGTATTAGGGTCTGAAAATTTTACTGAAGTATACTTACATATTACATAACATCATACTAAAATATTAGAAAAATCCCTAATCTCAATTTTTTTTTTTATAGCTGTTTTAAGTTGATATTTTTAGTTCAAACGAAAATTATAATCTGACTGAACTTCGCTCAGAATCGTTTTTACGAATGCAATGGTTTATCATTGCATTCAAATTCTAATTAAAATTAAACGCTATGATTCGCACACCTGTATCCTGTGCGGCAGGAGTATCAGCTCTTTTTTTTACTTAGCGTTTTTTTAGACGGAGTTGACATAGTGTTTTTGACGTTTTTGTTGGGATTATTATTTTACTTATTACTATCTATCACGAAATAACAACGAAAAGTACAATAATGTCCTAAGACAAAATATTATAGAAATCACACTGACCCATTTCAGATACGAACGACAAAACATAATCGCACATAAACTGTCAGTCCGGTGTAAGTAATAACTACTAAGGATACGAATGGAATATAAATTAAAGTTTTGCGGAACAGAACTGTACGGTATGTGACAAGTGTGAATCTCTAAAGTTTAATAGATAAAATAAAGCACATCTCTGCTATCGCGATAAACGTAAAATTAACAGAAAAAAAACCATACGGTAATTTTCGGATCGATATTATTATTAAGGAAAAAACGAACCTACAGTCAAAAACCAATTAACATTATTTATAATATACAATACCTTCTGAATTTGAATTGTAGAAGGAACCCGGCGGATCTGGTTGTTAACGGTAGCGGCGGCCGCTTTAGACGCCATTTTTAGCGAGTTTATAATTCACGCCGAAGAACGGACGTATAATATTGTGGAGACGACGAAAATCAAAATAATCAAACGACGACGATCGAATTAAACGCTGAGGTTAAAACGACGGCGAAATGAATAAAAAAATAAAGAAAAACGTAAAAAAAAAAACTAAAAAAACTTTAAAGAATGTTTCTAACATCGATAATGTCACTGCAATACCAAGTAAATAACATTTTTTGAAAATGTTATTTTGGTATCACTGTATGGATTATAATTTTTTCTATCACTTTTACTATGTACCATGAGTTCATAGGTCTATGTATGAGTCCATTTTATTGTTTTTTCCCGCTCAAATTAAAGGTTATGTGATACCACAGAGTGGTATTGCTGTGAGCGAAATTTGAAATCGTGTCACGGTCGGCTCATTTAACTCAACCCCTCTTTACCGCCCAGTCATCGTATGATAAATGATAATATCACAGAACATACAGAAGGGACACTCTCAGCCATATTGAATTCGGTCCGACATTTTGTTGTTGCCCCGCAGTTTGTTACATATAGGAAATTTTCCGTTTGTCATATTATCCCCGGAGTGCGCTCGCACTGTACAAGCGCATTCTACTCCTCCTCCGACCTACCACACTCGCGTTTTTGTTACGACTTACGACGCCGCGCTTGGGCGTCATACCGGTGCTGTTTACTTGTTTAGTTTCTCTCTGCTATTAAGTAATTTGTTTTATAAAAATGTTATTATCATTATTATTATAAATTAATAAAAAATATTTTTTCCTCAATTTTACATTTTATTTGTAAATATTTTTTATGATATTATTAATCTACTTTGTATGTATTTTTTGTATGAGATATTTTTGTATTTAATTTTATTATTGCTTATTGTGAACCTAAATTATGGTTAATTGTGTAATTTTTAAGTATATTGTATTTAAAATTTGTAAACATGTAAATGTGCTTGAAATTACAATATAATATATATAGGTATAACCAATTAAATTGTATAATTATAATATTTCTTATTGTGAACCATATATATTATAATCGTGATAAATAAAAAGATAACTAAATGTAACTTATTGTACTTAATTGTTTTTTTCTAGTAATTAATAATAAATCTCTAAGCATTTTAAAACAAATTATTATTTTATTAATATGCGCTTTGAAAAATAATTTAGAAAAACTATAAGGTAATAAAATCAACTTCAACAGGTAATATTTTGTTTTTATAACTTGGTGAAAAAATTTTTATTCACAATGTTTATACAACGGCATAAGTGCTGCCAATAAATACAAAATAATTTTTCGTTTTAATGACTGGTTAACATGGGTGCAACAACAAAATGTCGGACCGATTTTCGGGAGGCCGTGTTATTTTATGAGAGTGTCCACCCCCTGATAATATTATGAATACGTGATAACGCACTAACATTTTGTTATCACCGTTGTCCGTTATTATAATTATATTAAGATACAAATGAATAATTATAAATAATTCAAATATAATTATTATTAATAAAAGGTAATTTAAAATATAAATTGAAGTTTTTTTTAAAATTATTTGAGCATCTATAAATATGAGTAAGTTTTTTTTAATTTATAAAAGAAAATATGTAATTTTTATTAATGTATATTATGTTTATTTTTATAGATTCAAGTAATAACGCAAGTGTATGTGATCATTTTATTTAATTTTGAATGTGTACATTGTAATTTCAGTTGTTTTTTTAAATTTTGAATGTTAAGTGAATTTACTCGTTCTATATGTTTACTAATAAATAATAATATTGATTATATATTACTAAGTACAAGTAACAAGTATACTATGTTAGGTTAGCAGTTGTAATATATTTAAATGTTTAATATTTTGTATAGTTATATTATTTATATAATGATTGATTTGAAATTGTTTAATAAATGTATATACAATAAATATTTTTATATTATTTATTTGGTTTTGGTTCTTTATGTTTAATAAATTACAATTAATCACTTTAATACTTTATTTATATAATAAATAAATGAGCTTGTTATTGGTGCCCAATTGAACAATAGGTAATAAATGATATAATTGCCATGAATATATTAAATTAAAAAAAAAAATTATGTAATAAAAAAAAACAGTAGTATACAATAATATAACAAATACACAATAATATAATTAATATAATTATAATAACGGTGATAACAATATGTTAGTGCGTTATCACGTATTCATAATATTATCATTTATCATACGATGACTGGGCGGTAAGAGGGGTTGAGTTAAATGAGCCGACCGTGACACGATTTCAAATTTCGCTTGTAGTGACAGTAGCGACATATCAGAAGTGGGATTATGTTCTCATGTTCCACGCGGTGGGGAGTGTCGATGCGACTGCTTCGGCTCTAGTTGAGTGTAGGGTAGCAGTTCGCGTACTCTAGTGGACGAGCCTTTGAGAGTTTTGTGGCAAGGATGGTTGGCTAGCGACGATTGCTGTGTGTGTGTATCCGACGAGGGACCGACCCGATTGTAGGACGTGTCCCGATTGAGGACGATCGGTGAAGTCGGATGGCCGAATGTTAGCAACCAGTTTAGAAACGTTCGGTTTGGGCAATGAAAGACACCTGTTGGGTAGCTCAGTGGTAGAGCAATTGCCCGGTAAGCGAGAGACTCGGGTTCGATTCCCGGTCCAGCGGGCGATTTTTGCGCCTTGCCGAACGTTTCTGACAAAACGTAAAGTATTAAACTATTAACAGTATTGATACGGATACGCGCGATGCGTGAATGCGTAATGGTCATAAAATCAAGACGGTAAACACATTACAAAAAATGATGTATGCTATTAAATAAAAACAAATTATAAATTAAATAATTACATTTTCTCATCATTATCAAAAATAGTTTTTATATTTTGCTCTTCAGAGCTATTTTCATCAGAAAAAAAACAACTACTTCTAAATCATTGCCTTCATCAGGAAAATTTGGTATTTCCTCTATTGTCACCGGAAAATCCTCAATAATATGTGTAGGTACAACTAAATTATTTAAAAAAGACACACTACAAGCACTTTCAGTTACCATGTCATGGCCATGAATAGCAGTGGGTCCTAAAATATCAAGCAGTTGTTCATCTGCTTGATCTAAATCACCTTCATCTGGATATTCACCACCACCAGTTATATTATAGTTGGATTTTGATGGTACTTTTTTCATTGCAGCAGACTTCAGATTTTGAAAACACTATACATTGAAATAACAAAATATTATTATCTTGTCCACTAGTTGTTTATAAATATAAAATAAAGTTCGAAAAATAAAAATATTCAAAAATACGATTTTCAGTTAGTGCACTAAAAACATTGTCTAATCGATTAGTGCACTAAACCATTCGCCAGTGATTAGTGCAAACTCAAAAATAAACCGCCAGTACCAGTGTACCAGTACCAGTGTATTGTGTTTGTCGTTTATGACGGAGACGGACGCGTTTGTGCGTGCGTTAGTGAAATGAGGGTCCCCCACACACTGAAGCGGTAACGAGAGAGCGGTAAAATTGTACATCGTTGGTATAAGTATAACGTAAAACCGCTTATGTCCACACACTGGAACGGTAAAAACCGACGCGGTAAATTACCGCCAGGCGGTTTATACAAAAACCGTATCGTGCTCTATTTTTACCGTTCCCGCTCAACAGTAAATTAAATATCAACTAAATAAATTTATTTACAATGTATGTTTAAATGTTTTCATTTTAATTAAATTATCAATTTCAATTCAATTTAGTTATTTAAAAAAATGTATATACTAGGTAGGTAACTATACTATTTGCGCCGAGAGAGCGCAAGTTGGCGGCTACCAAAACTCGTCGTAGTTCGCGCATCTCCCACCAACGTGACTCCCACCGTCGTATAATCGGCTCACATCGTCTACCGCGTCGTTGTGACTCGTAAACAGTATCCACCGCCTTGTGATAATAACGTTTTTTCATTAAGAGTCGGGGCCAAACGAATGTGCGGTTGGTGGCTCCGCCTACTTTTGCCGACGGTTACTTAGAACACATAGTTTTATTATAGAAAAGTATTTTCTTTGTTTAACTTCTTCTATTATAAACTTGACTAAATCATTTTTCATAAGATTTACAATTTCATCACAAATAGTTTTTGACAAATATGATGGATGACCTCTGCCTTTATTACCATATAATTCAATGTGTGTTTTTAAGAATGAATCAAAGTTAGCAGTAAGTTCTAATAATCCTAAACAATAACCATTATTATTGACTACAAATATTTCATGATCTCCTCTCATAGGTAACCCTCTTATAGCAAGAAATTTAATAACACATGAAACACGTTTAATTATTTGAATCCAGTAATCTCTTTCTATTGAAATTTGTCTACATAATTCTTGGTTAACAGATGCTTTTATATTTGATGGAAGTAACCAATTTGTTGTTGCATTTTTATGTTCAAGACTATTTTCATGTAAAGTAATTGTTTCTGATTTTTTCCAATTTGAAAATCCAATACTTACAAATGGACTTTTCTTTTGGAGATCACTTCCAAATAGCTTACACATAAAAAAATAAACCATACCTTTACTAGGGGAATACATTAGCCATTTTCGTTTTGCATTTTTCACCCTTTGATTATTTTCGTTGGAAAAAACAATGTGACAAATGTTTATTGTGATCATTTTCTAAAAAGTTTAAATTAAATATATCATAATAATATGTAATAATAATAATATAAAACTAATTATAATTAATTAATAATACAATAAATATAATATTGTGCATTTTTTTTACTATATTTCTACTAACATTTACAATAATTTTCTAATAATAAACTTTTTTAACATTTTAACATTTTTTTATCTTTTATGGGATCATTTATTGTTATTTTATTTCATTTATCTTTATTTTATCAATTTCTATTGACTGTCAATTAATATTTTATGAATTATTTTTAATTTATCTGGCAATAATATATATTTTATGCATTTAATATATTTTTTTTATTTTTTTTTTGTTATTATGGAATTTCAACTAAATGTTATTACATTTCAACCATTATAAAACATTAAAAACAAAAACACATAAATGATATAATTAAAAGACAATTTAAATGATATAAACACGAATACAATAAAGATTATAAACCAAAAAAAAAAGAAAAGTAAATGCACATAGTTATTAGTTATATTTATAAACCTAACTGTAAAATATAATCAATAACTGATTTTATAAGAAGGACATTGCTACTAGTAAGGGAATGAATATACGAAAAATTGGTATTATAGGAAGCAAATATTGACTTAAGGAAATGTCTATTTAAGGCGATAGTAATGCAATCAAGTAGCAGATGTGAAAGGTCACAGGAGTCTTCCCTGCAATTACCCAAAATGCAAAATCCTGGAACCAGTGTTGGGTTGGAATGACCGGAGAAATCATTTTGTAGACGGGGGAATAAGAAACTGGAAGGGACTCCCATTCCAACAGCCAAAGTTTGTTGATGTCTCGACGGAGAAGAGGAACTAAATCACTGAAAAGACATAAAAAAAGATCCTGATGGGAAAACGTTATTTAAGGAACGAGCAAGGGCATCGTGACCAGGAACCCATAAAAAAGGAATGACAAATGATCTAGAGTTAAGAGACCAAAGAACAGAACGGATTTTTAAAATAACATGTGAGCATTTGGAAATGAAGGGATTACCAGATATAACTAAAAGGCTGGATTGGGAGTCGGATACAATTAGAAAATGTTCTGAAGAAAGAGAACTAATACAGTTAAGGGCATCCAGAATGGCACAACTTTCAGCTGTGAAAGAAGAGACACAAGGAGAAAGTCTAACAGAAGATTGTATTTGAAGAAGAGAGAAAAAATATGAATATCCAGCAGAAGAAAATGAAACAGAACCATCGGTGAAAACAAGAATGCTAGAGGAATAGTGATCAGTGATATATTGGTTAAAAAGATTATTAGTAAAACAAGGGGACATTAGGTGAAGCTCAGAGGGTGTATAGCCAAGAAAATTGGGGTCAACAGTAATTGAAGGTAAAAAAGTGAGAGCATCATATAAAGGGGGAGTTTGTCAACTTTGAGCACATGGTTGTATATAGAAGCATAACATTGAATTAACGATGAGAGAAGAGGAATAAATCTATGAACAAACCTCCAGTTGTTATTAACAGACATAAAAAGATCTATATTAGAAGAAAATGAAAAATAAGAACACTTGAGAAGAAATTTCCCAGTTAACCATCGAAAACGTATATGGAGAGGCGGACAACAGGTTTCAACATTTAACGAATGGATGGGAGTGGATTTTAAGGTACCTATAACTGAACGAAGGATACTGGATTGTAACACGTTGAGTTTGCGTTGATGAAAAAGGGCAGCAGATCCAAAAAGAAAGCACCCAAACTCCACTTTAGGACGAATAACCGATTTGTATATTTGTAACATCGATGATGGGTGAGAACACCACCAACTACCAGCAAGGGATCTTAAGAGATTAGACCATTTAAAAACAATAGTTGATAAATGGCATAAGTGAGCTTTCCAACGAAGATTACTTTAAAAAATTAAGCCCAAATAAGTGACTTTCGTAACAAGAAGAAGTTGAATACCCTCCATAAAGAAAGCAGGTGGAATAAAATGACGTTTCCAAGTAAAAACAATCACCTTACATTTTTGAGTGGCGACTAAGAAGTGACGATTATTTATTATTTTAATTCAGTATTCAAAATATCTAAAGAGTTGTTAAGCAGATTGGAACAAATATTGATGTCTTTATGAGTGTGGAAAATAACAATGTCATCAGCGTAAATCAAATAGGGGATGTTTGCAGCTTCTAGGGCAAGAGCAATAACAGACATGTAAATGTTAAATAAAAGAGGACTTAAACTGCTCCCTTGTGGTAAAACAGTATATGAGATTCTGCGGGACTGAGAACCAGACGGGGAACAGAAAATGAGTTAGCGATTGGAAAATAAAGGTCCAATAAACTTATCTAAGTTAGAAGGAATATTGTAAGAGATAAGGATAGATAAAAGAGTAGGAATATTAACAGAGTCATAGGCACTACGAATATCTATGAATGCAGCAGTTAAAAAGCCTCGACTATTGAAAGAATTATAAATTGAACCAACCAAAAGTGAAAGACATTCAGAGGTACTAACCTAACCTTTACGGAACCCAAATAGCTTATTAGGTAGTAATGACTAATGTTCAACCCAATAATCCAATCTAGATGTAATTATATATTCTGTACTTTTACATAGAGAAGATGATAGAGCAATAGGACGATACGCCGTAGGAATAGAATTTGGCTTGGAAATAGGTATAACTTTGAACTGGCGCCAAGAAACCGGAATAACAGACCTCGAAAAAATGTTGTTTATGATGGAGAGTAGAAATTTGACAGCACCGTCAGGTAAATTCTTAATAAGTAAAGGGGAAATACAATCCAAACCTGATGCATGGGATTTCCTTGAATTTATGGCGTTGTATAGTTCAGGTAATAGAATAAGATTAATGAAAAGCGAAAGACTAGTATGCGCAGAAATATCAATTTCGTTTTGCGAAGGAACATACGAAGGAGCCACTTTAGAACAAAAACTATCAAACCAATCTTCATTGGGGGATAAAGAAACAGTGTAGATACAACGTCCAGAAGCTACCAATAGGCGTATTAGGATGTAGGGAGGAAACAAAACTCTTCCACGACGATAACTTAGCTTATTTAAGAATTCTCCGAGTAATAGCACATTGGTTTTTGTATAATAAAAAGTCAGAAATGGAGCGGGAACGTCTAAAAGACCGAAAGATCAGATCTTAATTTGATAGCAATAGTACAATCTTCATTCCAACAATTCGGGGAAGAACGAGAATTATGACGGGGAGAAGAATACGGAATGCTTCGGGAAGCAGCATTTAAAATAATTTCCATAAATTCTGAATAAGCTGCAATTGGGTCATCCGGGAAGTTGAGAGGGATGAGAGAACTAACTACGTTACGATAAAGGTTCCAGTCCGCTTTATTAAGATTAAATTTATGAACATTCTGCTTACTGGGTACGCGATAGGGGGGAGAAACTGGAGAAGACAGAATTTTAATAAGAATAGGGTAGTGATCACTACCGAATGGAATTTCTAAAACTTTCCATTGGCTAGTAAGGAGAAGATTGGGGAAGAAACAGTAATGTCAACAGCGGTATCAGGAAAAGGAGGGCGATTAAGGCGAGTTGGTCGACTGTTGTTAAGAATGCACAGCTGCAAATCTGAAATAGTAGAATGCATTAGAATACCTAGATGATCAATTTTATCAGACCCCCAATTTCTATGTTGGCTATTAAAGTCATCACCAATAATACAGTTGTTAGAAGATACATTAAATATATTATATAGAAGTGATTGAGGGACATGAGAATGAGGAGGCATATAGCATGACCATATATCTAAGTTATAATTGTCATTAAATATAATTTTTATTCCAATTAAATTAATATTTTTAATTTAAAAGATAAGGATCAATTGAAAGATTACGATATGAGTAGGAATTTTTAAATAGCGGATCCGCCAAACCATCTTGTCTATCACAACGAATAAGAAGAAAGCCAGGTATATTAAAAGCATTGTTGGGACTAAGCCAAGTTTCAGACAAAAGCGCAACGGATATATCATGAGTGGATAGGATATTTGATATGTCAAGGACACGAGCTGGTAAACTTCTAGTATTCCATTGAAGAATATTAAAGGACGAAAAAAGATTAGAAGCTGAAGTCATATCAGATAAAAGTCTCTACCCTAAACTGGGAGAAGAGAATATATCCGACAAAGAAGACTCGATTAAATTAGATAAAGAATCAAGGTCCAGGGAGCCTTTATTGTTGGAAAAAACAGAATTAATAAGATTAGACAAGGCCAGTGCAACATCGGATAAACGAGGAGTTAGATTGTGTGCTGAGGGGAAAAAAGAATCCTTATCTCTAATCAGTGGCGCAACCGGGGGGGGGGGGTCCCGTGTCCGGGCCCCCCCTTGAACCGTGTCGTATCTTTCTAATAACGTTTTCGATTTGAAAATTATTTTTGCACTAAACGTGTGCATACCACTCCACCAGTTTTGAACTAGCTCCGCTACAGTTTTTATAAACCGAATACGCAATTAGTATTATCATGAAAACCAAAATTTTATTTGTTAAAATTACTCAATAATAGATAATAGTTACTATTTTGATAATATTTTGGCACTAATTGTAATATATTATTGACTACCATGACAAAATACTAAAATTGAAACAGTTCGTTTTCATATTGCATATTTAGGAAAAAAATTAAAAATGACTATTATTAAAATCTGTTATTATTATATACGCCGTAAGATGGGAGAGTCTGAAGTTTCTCATAAACTAAAAAGAAACAATGTGATTCATTAAATTATAAGTGTTAAAATAATTTAAGAAATAAAGTAATAACAAATTAGTTCGTCAAATTAACAAAGTCATAATTCGCAAATATAAATTATTGTATTAAATATACTAAACAAAATTGTATATAGTTTATGTATTGTATCTATAAATGAATTAAACTACTATAATACTTATTATAATTGTTAATTATATATTTACCTTTCATTATGAGATGATCCAATAAAAAAATAACAAAAGAAAAAACAAAATGAAATAATCGATTGACTCGTAAATTCGTAACGACCATAATATTAATACAAAAAATATTATTATCACTCGTATTATTATGATTAGTGATAACGGATAACCGCCAATAGTGAGGTCTAAGCGCCACGTGTTTGTCGCTTAGCCCATAAATTTTTCACGAATGTCGCTTGTACCCTAAAAAACGTCGCTTAGCCCCTACTTTTAGAACATGTTTGTCACTTATCCCCAAAAGCTTCCGATTTTAAATTTTATAATATCTCATTACTAAATGGTCATAGGAACACTAGCGTTAGTGCGATCGAAAGCCCTAAGTGTCGGTTATCACCTAGTATACACGGTGTCGCTTAGCCCTAAATGTCGCTTAGCCCCTTTTGCCTTGCACCAGTCGATATATTGGCCCATTATAAGAATCTGAGAACGATAGTAAATTATTATCTGATATTTGATCCTTTGTATTGGACGAGTAGACACTTTTATTAATGCCTCTATTGATAGTAATATTGCTATAGGTAATAGAAGATGACTGTACCGAAACATCATTAATATTATTAATCAACGAGAAATTATCTATCTGTGTTAGCGATATCGGAGTTCATTAAATTGTCATCATCGAACGAATCGAAATCAGAGATAACAGTTGTAGTATCGACACCAGTAATTGGTAATTCCAATTGAGGATGATTATCAATAATGTGTTGAAGGCTCGGAGAAACTGGACTATTAATAATTTTTTGTGACTTACCACGTTTTGAAGTAAACGTAGACCATTTTTTTTCAATGGGTTGTCTTCTTGATGTAGGAAGTTTAAGGTTGGAGTTTTTCCGATCCGGAAGACCCTTCTTGTCGCCTCCCGAAGAGGACGACATTAAAAAATCGTGAGACGAAAAATTAACTTTGTATGAGATGCGCAATATACTGGAAAAAACCAAATTAACAATAACACGTCCGCACGGAAAGACGATCAAAACCGAACTAAAATTTAATATATTTTAATTGCATTAATTGCATAGTTCTTATAATGCATAAAATTCATAAATCATAATCCTATTATTTATTTTTAGGTATCTTTTTAATATTATTATTATGAATTTCCCAGGGGGACACCTAGTATTACGGGTATGGCGAACCCGGGGCCCCGAGCTCCTCTCGTACCAAGGTATGGGAAGTTGATTCGTAGGGCTAACAACCCTACATCGTAAAAAAAATCTTTGTTAAGAAACCACAAAATAAGCCTCGGAACTGGATAAATGGACAACGACTGGAATTGGAAAATGGATTAAAAATGGGTACATGGAATGTTAGGACCTTAAACAAACCGGGAGCGTTACAGTATTTACTGGACGCTATTAAAAAATATAATACAAACATACTAGCACTACAAGAAATTAGATGGCCAAATGAAGGAAGTATGAAAAAAGAAGATAAAACAATATTCTATAGCGGAAGGAAGGATGGAAAACATGAAAATGGTGTTGGTTTCATAGTGAGTGACGATATATTACCACAAGTAAAAGAATTCACAGCAGTAAATGACAGGTTATGCTATATCCGAATCGCCGGTCGCATTTTCGATATTATTATTATAAATGCATATGCGCCAACTGAAGAAAAAGAAGAAAATCTTAAAAATGACTTCTACGATGATTTAGATAACATACTTGACACAACAACGAACAGCTGTATCAAAATAATAATAGGTGATTTTAATGCAAAAATAGGGAAGGAGGATATGTACAGACCCACGATTGGACCAAATAGCTTACACGACGTAAGTAACGATAATGGTGTCAGGTTGATCAACCTGTGTTTAGCAAAAGGATTTACCCTTAGTAGTACATACTTCCCTAGGAAGGACATACATAAACAAACATGGATAGCTCCTAATGGAATAACTAAAAACCAGATCGACCACGTAATGATACAGAATAAACATAAAGGGTGCATAAAAAGTGTAAGGAGCTACAGAGGGGCTGACGCCGACTCGGACCACTACCTTGTAATTACAAAACTTAAAATTAGATTATCTGATAGATGGAAAAAGGTAAAAAATAAGGAATCTGTAAAATACTGTATAGAAAAACTGTCAGACAGGGATGTATTGAAGGAATACATATGTAAAACACAGCAAGAATTACAAAAGACCAACGAAAAGATAGAGGAAGGTGAAAATGTTGAACGAATATGGGACAGAATCAGAACAGTAGTAGTCAATAGTGCTGATAATTGTTTAGGAATAAAAGAAAAAGAAAAAAGAAAGGAATGGTTTAATGATAGATGTAAGGAAGCAATAAAGAGGAGAAATCACGCACGAGAAAAAGCTATCAAGGACCCGAGTGTTATAAACATAGAAAGTTATAGTAACACTAAAAAAGAAGCCAATAAAGTACTAAGATGTGAAAAAAGACTAGCAGAAAAAAGAAAGATTGAGGAAATTGAAGAAAATAAAAATAACCCCAGAAGATTCTTCAACAATACTGCCAACATTAAACGGGGATATAAACCACAGACTAGAATTTTAAGGAATGAGTTAGGTGAGTTAGTAACAAAAGAGGAATCAGTAGTAGAAGAATTTAAAAAAACATTTTGAATGCCTTCTAAATAAAACAGCATCAACACCAATATATGAAGAAATGGATATGCAATATAGTACAGCAGAGCCATGTATTGAACCCCCAACGAAACGGGAAATCTATAACACCATAGGAAAATTAAAAACAACAAATCACCTGGAGAAAGTAACATAGTAGCGGAATTATTAAAAAATGGAGGAGAATCGATCAAAAGTGAAATTTGGAAAATGATTAAGGTAATTTGGGAAACCGAAGAAATGCCAAGAGAGTGGAACACGGCAATCCTATGCCCAATATTTAAAAAGGGAGATACACTAGATCCAACAAATTACAGAGGAATTTCCCTATTGGATACTTGTTATAAAATATTGTCTACGCTCCTTTTGGAAAGAATAACGCCGTATGTAGAAACCATCATAGGAAGGTACCAATGCGGCTTTGTAAAGGGGAAATCCACCGTCGACCACATTTTCACCTTAAGGCAAACGATGGAGAAATACTATGAGTCCGATAAGGACCTATACATGGTATTTGTGGATTACAAACAAGCTTATGACAGTGTAAATAGGAAAGAACTATGGAAAGCAATGATACTTTTTGGAATCCCGCAAAAATATGTAAACTTAGTAAAAATGTGTAATAACAAGACGTTACTTAAAGTACGCTTCTTACAGAGACTATCGCCAGCCTTTGAAGTTAATTCAGGATTGAGACAGGGAGATGCTTTATCCCCAACTCTATTTAATCTAGGTCTAGAAAAAGTTATCAGAGAATCCTATGAAGGACGACCAATGGAAGTTCTTGGTGAAGAAACTATTTTGGCATATGCTGATGACATAGTTCTTCTAGGGAATACGCGAGAAGAAGTTACCCGCTCAGTTTCTAAACTAATAGAAGCTAGCAAAACCATGGGTTTATGTATCAATGAAGAAAAGACTAAACTGATGATACTATCTAGAACAAACGTAGACCAGGCAAACCTGAAAGTAGGAAGTATGAGCTTTGAACGGGTAGATAATTTCAAATACTTGGGTGTTACTATAAACAGCAGTAACAACATGCATAGGGAAATAAAAGAAAGAATTTCGAATGGAAATAGATGTTACTTTAGCATAAATAAACTTCTGAGGTCAAAACTGCTATCTAGGAAGTCTAAATCTACACTGTACACAAGCTATCTTAGGCCAATAGTAACCTACGGATGTGAGACTTGGTCCACAACAAAAGATGACAATAGAAAACTTGCTATATGGGAAAGAAAAATATTAAGAAATATATATGGACCATTGTACAACGACAACTTGGGAATTTATGAAAAGAGGCATAATGAAGAGTTATATGACCTGTATGAAAAACCAAATATACTCACATTTATAAGGTGTAAACGTCTAGAGTGGCTGGGACATGTATGGAGAGCTGATGGAGACATATTAAAAAATGTTTTGATAAGAAAAATAAATAAGAAACGCCCACTTGGAAGACCAAGAACAAGATGGAAAGACACCGTAGAAAAGGATATGAGACTAATAGATAAGCATGCAACGTTAGACTGGACTTCGGACAGAGGAAAATGGAAAGGCTTACTAGTGGCAGCGCAGGTTCTAAATGGACCGTTAAGCTGTTGATGATGATGATGATGATGATGAATTTACCTTTTTTCCGTGCTGACTTTTTAAATGATTTGTCATCATTTTGGAAATAATCTGGTCCTTTTTCAACACAATATGAAATAAAACTATCATCAATAATATGTGGCCGGTAAAATGAATCCTTGTATATTGATTGTTCAATAATATTATTAAAATTATTAACTGAATCATTCTGTGATGTAGTTGTATTCAATTGTGTAACTGTATCATTTTCATTACTGATACCATTGATTATAGAATAGATTCTATTCTATAATCAATGCTGATACTTATAATATTATTAGATGATTTCACTTCTTAAACATAAATAAAGTGTATTATTAATTTATTATACGTAATAAAATATAAATGATTAATTAATTTTAAATATGTTACATATCATTAACTAAAATAATATGTATACTTCGGCCGACGAGAGAGCACTATTCCATTGCGCATCCAAATTTCGAGGGGGGTAGCAGGTGGGTCGGCGGCGTCGACGTCGGTGGTGGCAGCCGCGTCGTCGACGTTGGCGACAACGGTGTCGGCGGCCAGTAGTTTGGGAGGTTTAGTGGTGGGAGTGCGCGAGAACGGACGAGTTTTGGTCGCCGCCCAAAAGTGCTCTCTCGTCGGCCGCAGTATAGATATAGATATTAATAAATATGGGTAGGTACTAGGTACTAGGTATAGACTTATAAATTAGGGATGTATAATCATTATTAAGGCGGCTCTCCGTAGTGAATATTTAAGGAGTATATATAGTATATTATATAGGCAATAATTTAATTGATTTAATGACGTTTCTTGTATGTGTGTGTAAACAACAATGTATGATTGCGTGATATAGTATGCGGGGTTAGAGTACGCACTCGCATGCACATGTCAAATTATTTATTGTAAATATTATTACACTCATAATTTTTGTATTGAAAAGACCTAAACTAATTCCAATTTATAGACTTATGCTTTTTTTCGAAATTAATTTTAAGGACAGATTTAAATTTATAATGAACTCTATTTTGGATCGTGCGAAACCAATTTTTAATTTTATTAACATTATAACAATAAATCTATATTTTACTTTTTATAAAATATTAAAGTTTTTAACAATTTTATTTTTGAAAATGTACGATTTAAAAAAAATTCTTAATTATGTAATTCGTACGATTCAAAATAGAGTTCTTTACAAATATAAAATTGTTTTTTAAGTAAAACTAAAGCCAATACGTTGGAACTCGTTTAGGTCTATTTCGCCGTAAATATTCATTACGGAGAGCCGCCTAAAAATGTATCATCTAAATTAGAAGATTTATTATTTGTATTAAAAAATTCAGTAATTTTTGTTAGCTTCGAAACATAATTATTATCAAGAGCCTTCTTTTTGCGTTTTTGTGCGCCACTTAAACACTTTATTTTGTCAGACATAATAAAAATAATTCTGTATATTATTTAATTTAATTTTATGTTTTATTTTAAATAATAATATTAAATGAAATCGACAATAATTACAAGTCGTAATGTCATATGAAATAAAATAATTGATATGATACCTATGGTTATGGGTTAATACAAATTTTTAATTATTATTATTATAAATATCATAAATGGCTAGGTTACGTGCGGTTCGTAAATAAGTTCTACGTCGTACGTGGAATCTGAATAAAAAAAATACAAACCACATGATAATACAATAATACGGTATAAAGTATAATAATAACAACTTAATGTACCCAATATAAATATAAAAGTATACATACCTAATTGATAATAATAGTATAATTTAGTAAGAAACTAAGAATCATTTAATTACAAATAATAATTAATAGTAGGTTGTTGGTAGAAGGTGGGTACTTTTATTTATAAATTACATAAAAGTATAGAACCATCGTGACGAAAAATTCAGTGATACCAACATAATTTTAACTACATAGCACATAATTATACGAATCAATTTTACACAGTAATATATAATTTTATAAATGGAAAATATTTTTATAATAATTATAATAGAACAAGAAAATTTTATGTAATTATTTCAAAATAAAATTATTAAATTTTTATGAAAAATACAATATTTGTATAAAAAAAAATTTTAATGATTTTTTTTACGTAACACCAATATTATAGCCTTGAGGTTATAATATAAAAGGGCCCATTACTTTCACGGGCCCTGGGGGTGTGCCCCCTGCCTCCTTAAACCGGGCTTGATTATAACGATATTATTTATGCAGTGACGTTTTGCCCAACAAATAATATGTATAAAACTAAAATATTTAGAAAAAAATAGAATCCGATAAAAAACAGAACGCGAATTAAATAATACATTATGCATTAGCATTTCAAAAATCAACTTTAATCCCTTAAATTTTATATAAATTACTACCATTGTGTATTCAAAAATATAAACGTGAATATCGCGCTATTTTCAAAGCGAAACGCGTTTAATAATTGAAATTTTTTGTACATAATTTAATTTAGTTCCGTTTTCGAGAGTGAACCCTATTTTTTTAGTTACGTAATAACGTACATATAAAATTATATTTTATATATTTGCGGCTCTTATGCCGCCGCGATTGACCAATTAGATTCGTTTGCAGGACTGTATATATTATCATAAATAATAAATATTAACATATCGTAAATATTATGTGTTATGTATGTATATAAAAAAAAAAATTAACGTTTCGCACTTTAAAATATAAATGTTATTATACGATAGATAATACCATTTTTTTCAACACTCTTCTTGTAATTTATTATAGGTATAACTTTTATAATTTGAAAATTAAACTTTTTTTTTTTATTATCAATTATTTTAAAATACGCCGTCTAGAAATAATTTGTTTTAACGAAATTTCACCTTACAGTCGTAGTCGTGTAATCAATAATGTAAATTTTCGAGATAAATTATTCTCATTTCCATGCATATTTCATGTTATAAATTTATAAAATATATATTATACCTATGATTTTGTAATTTATAACGTCGAATCGTTGACATTTTTCCCACCTTAAACCAATATATTATACACAATTACTTATATCTCGTACGCAGTGGCGCATTTAAGGGGGGGAAACTGGGGCAAATGTCCCGGGCGCTAATTTTGGGGCGGGAAAATTATTATGGTTTACCATTACATAAAACTGAAATCTTTTCTATTTTCAATTTTGTCTGGAATATTAATATTATAATAAAATATTATTATAAAATAAAGATTATAAGCGGTTTCATACTTGTGTAAAAGCGGCATGGGATTGCGATAATCGCAGATATAATTAATATAAATATAAATATTATCCTGATTTATTTATGTATGTATAACCTGTGGCGGCCATTCCATTTTATCAGCAAATATAATAACTCAGGCAATTTTGAAGTTAGAGACTTGAAAATTTTGTTAGGTATTATATGTAGGTGGTAAAATTTTAGAACCGTTACGTTCATTTTTCTACAAAATATAGGACATTGAATATTTCTCATTTTTATGTAAATAATGTTTGATAAAATTGGCAATTTTTAGCATTAAGATAAGCAAATTTTTGTTGAAGTATATTTACATATTACTTTACATCATACCAAAATATTAAAAAAATCCCTAGTCTCAATTTTTTTTATATAAGTTGATATTTTTAGTTTAAACAAAAATTTTAGAATCCATACGAATATTTCTTCTTATTATTTCTCAACACTTTTACAATAAAAATTAATAGAAAAGCCAAAAAATTTTAAAAATTTATGGAAGTATACCTACTGACATAAATTTTAATGAATTTCCAAAAATGTAGGAAAATCTCAAGACTCGTTTTTTTTTATAGGTGTTTAAAGTTGAAATTTCAGTAAAATTAATATTTAAAGTATTTATATGTATTCTTCCTATTATAGTTCAATATTTTACAATAATGATAAATAAAATTGACAAAAAATTTTATGATACGGGTATTAAAGTGACAAGGGATTTTATGAGCATTTCTATTGAACTTAAAGACTTGAAAATTGTATAGGGGGTTTATTTATATACTTTATGTGTACCTATATGGTCCCTATATGTTTGATAAAATATTTGCGTTTTAAACATTTAATTAAAAATGTCAAAATTTTAATCAATACCTTCATTATCTGATTGAAATTCGTTCAGAATCGTTTTTTCGAATGCAATGGATTATCATTGCATTCAAATTCTAATTAAAATTAAACATTATGATTTGCACACCTATATCCCTACGGAAGGACTATCCCTCCCCTTGCTTTTTTTAAAATATTTATTTGTTGAAGTATATTAATAAGTATTTTAAATAAATTTATATCTATTATTTACAAAAAATATTCAATATAAAATGATAATATTATTTATTTAAATTTTTAAGTATAAATTATGAAATATTTATATAAAATATAAAAATTTATTGATGGGGAGGGGGCATAGGCGCAATTAGGGTGAAAATTTTGGGGGGGCTGAATTAAATTTTAAGAAAACTTCTATTTCAATATCATTTATATCACAATATAAAAACAATATTTTTTTTTATTCATATCATGTATGTATTTTTACATATACATACTTATACATAATTAAATAGGTATATAATGAATAGTGAATACATATTACATTTTTATATTAAAATATTATCAGCGAGTAAAAAAGTGCATAAATTATTTATCAGACAAAATGTAATTAATTTTATATATTTTATTAGTTCATTTTATTTATTAAATATTAATAAAACAAAAACTTATTTAAATTATTAAGGAGATCCGAAGTGTCGACTTTCTTTCTTTGTCTAACGTGTGTTAGCCACGATGAAATTTTCTTCTCATTGTTGTTCAAACAAATTTTATTTAAAAATATATAAATATTCAATTTTTGAAGAATTTAGGACGAAAAAATGAAAAAAGTGGGGAAATAGATCTAAAGTAGATTTTCTAACGAATTCAAATCCGTTTTCAGATCCCTTATCGCATAATTAGATCGATCGTAACGTTGGAAGTAGAAAACGTCTAAATCCCTATATTTTATGTGTGTTGGACAGAGAATGAAAATCGACGCTTTTAATACCCTTAACAAAAATAAAAATTACATAGATATGTTATAGAATTACATCACGAAAATATTTAATTATAAAATATTAGAATTAAATTGTCATATTTTGCAAACATTTTTGGGGGCTATGGCTGATTTTGAGGGAGCTAATCCCCCTCAAGTCCCCCCAAATTGCGCCTATGGGAGGGGGCGGGGCGCTAGTAAAATGTTGCCCCAGGGCGCTTAATGTCTAAATGCGCCACTGTAAATGATTATTATTTGTGTATTACAACAAAAAAGGTCAAAACAATATTGTGAATGTACATCATTATTAATATTGTTTTTAATATAGGTACCTAATATTAATTAGTTAGGCTTCTGGTGTTTGTGATACATAACTTTTAATAGGAACTAGGAAGGTAATAAAGTAAATAAACTAATAACCATGACAAAATAGATTTATAACTAATAATCTACAATATAATGTAATTTACTAATTTGTAGTTTTCAATAGTAGTTTAATGATAGAAATACTAGATGGCGGTTGTGTTGCTAGTAGGTAGTTTTTTCCCCCGTACCCCGCTCCATATGTTCCATTGTGTGGACACGTTATTTTGCTCGTTTCCAGTCCTGTATATCTTAGTCCGTGATATCCAGTAATCGCTTCTGTATTCCACCAATCGTCGCGCCTTTCGCATTTTGCCGTTTGAACGCTCGTGAATTCGTGATAATATTATAAAACCATTTTATTAACGAATGGATCTTCGCAGGAAAGAATTTTTGGATCCATTCTGTTATCACTTCATTGTTATCGTATTCTGTTATCACTTATCAAAAATCTTGTTATCAAAGGCCGCCGGTGGCAATTCAAACAAAATACAAATCATATAATAATATAATAAACGAACAATTTATTATTAAAATATAAATATTAATTTAAAAAATATAGAATATGTAATTAATAATTAATTACATTTTAAAGTTAAAAACAGTAATTTATTATTAATGTTTACATCCTTTTATTAGTATATGTATGATCATTGGATGAATGAACATTCAAGACTTCACTTATAGAATCGTGTAAAGATTCTCTTATAAGTTGAGCTTCACTAGAAGATATTTGTAAAATATTTGAATTAATTTGTTTTTTTTTAGATACAAAACGAGATTGTTTCTCGATATTTTTTGAAACATTTACAACAGCTGTTTCGTATGGTACTAATCCAGATTCATTGGAAAGTATTGATATAATTTTGTCACAATGCTTTAATATTTGACTTTGGCTTTTTTCATTTAAAGTGGACCGATTGTGCATGCCTAACATTATTTCCATTTTTTTTTGTATTTCTTCACTTAAGGATGGAGATGATAGTGGATCGACTGTACTTCCTAATATAAAACTTCCATCGATAACTGGTAATGTTGCATTATTTTGTTCATTAATATTAATATTTATTAATTTATTTGAATTGGCAATTGCATGGATGTGTTTGCAGATATTAAAGTATATAACACTATCGGTACATGTACATTTAAATGTATGAACACATATATTACAACTATTACAACATAAAATACAACCATTACATGATGTATCAACTTTTTCAACTAAATAGTTCAAGTTTCCATCTGTTTCTGAAGTAACTAACCATTTGTTATGTTCAATTTCTGATATCATTTCTGTTAATATATTTTTACTTTTATTATGGCTTGCAATAATTTTAACTATTTTTGAAGATTTTTTTTCTTTTGATATTTTTATTACTCTCTCGAAACATTTATCTCTTACTAATAACATTAATGCATTAATTGATGAGTCAAGTCGTCTGCATTGTTTACCTTCCAAGTAACAATATTTTATACTTTTATGTAAGGATTCTAAGTACATATTAGTATTTATACCAACATATTTACGATTAAAAAAAGCCCATTTTTCAATTCTTGATGAATATGTGGTGGCAAAATAATTACCAAAGTCTACTGTGTCCACGTCATTTTTTAAATCGAATAATATTTTTGTCAATTCTATATGAAATGATTTTTCTTCAGTTTCATATAGAAGAGCTTTTAAAGTTTTAAATACAATTGTTTTTTTTTCATTTGTTTTTATTTTAGAAAGGTTTTTATTCCAATTTCTCAATACGTGCCATGTGCATAATAATTGCTTTGATACTGGTCCCATGACAGAAGGCCATGCATTATAGAAAGCTGGTTCATCGTCGGACATGAATACTGAAGATTCAATTATTCCAACATTTTTTTTTACATATTCAAAAAATAATGTATATAGAGCTGTATCAGATTTATTACTAAAGCAAAATGCTACGGGAAATCCATTACCATATTCGTCAATTACAAGCAAAGTATATAGTTGAAAATTATAATTATTTAGTCCATGCGTTCCATCGACACAAACTTTATCATATCCAAATTTTAGTAACATTTCTGCTTGAAATTCGGTCATAATTATCAAGCAAAAATCATCTTTTAATAAATGGGTTGAATCATTCTGCCCTTGGTGCTTAAAAAATAAAACTGGATTTTTCTCACCTCTTTTTCTCATCTGTTCCACCCATAAACTAACACTTATGAAATCATTTTCATGTCTTTTAGTTGAATAATTATTAATATTATAATCTCTTTTTATATTGTGAATGTCTCTTTTTTCAATTAAGTGGATACGTTTCAAGTTAGTACCATCTACAGAATCTCTAATATCATTTATTAGTCTTTGTACTGGGACTCCCAAAGCTAACTTTCCTGTTAAAATATATTACTCTTAGGTATTTAATATATTTAATTTCACTTACATTTAATTAAGAAAATATTTATATCTACCTGCCAATTTTGCTCTATCATTAGTATTTAATCTTAATTTCCCAATGTCATTATTATGCCATAAATGAGTACCACAATATTGCACTATTAATTTATTATTTTTTTTATGTACTTTTATATATGATGGACATATTTTTCCAATTTTTACTGATCCACCATTTTTTACACTTCTTTTACCCTGTATTTATAATAATTTATATTGTATATATATATATATATAAGTAGAATTAAAAATTAATGTATAATTTGTGTATAAGTATTATTTATATTTCTTACATCGGAGGAACTTCTTGGATAAAATGATCGATGACAATAATAATAAGAATATTCTGTGTTATGACTAATTTTTTTTGATGTTCGTTGTACGAATTGACAATTTTCTTTCTCTTCCATTTTATATTTCCATTCATTAAATTCTAATTGTTGATTAAAATTATAAATTATTAAGAAGATCATAAAGTATTAATTATTACCTTCCATAGTGTTAAAATGTAATGTATCATCCATAATATCGATCATATGTGTAATTTTCAAATGTAACTGATATGATTTAAATAGTTTAAATGCTTTATCACAGTCGGTAAAGGAGCAAATTATTTTACCAATTTGTGTTGTGGACTGTAATTGCATTTCATTTTTTATGTGTTTTATTAAATCAATTTTTTTTAAAAATGATTCATTACATGTATTACAAATATATGTTTTTATTACTCTATCATGCTTAGTTCGTATATGTTTATTAAAACCTGATTTTGAATTATATTGAAGTCCACAAGTTGTACATGTATACATAATTAATTTAAATAATTGCAATTTAAAAATAAAAATGATTAAATAAATATAAATTATAAAATTAAAATTTTTGTCAAATATTAAATAATAAGAAAAGAAAATATATAAATAATGTATAAACAAGCTGTAAAACTTAAAGGTAAACTCGAATTGCCAGTATAAGATACAGTACAATGCATAGAGTAAAGCATGTCATGCTTATACAATTAAAAACATTGGGAATTGGGTTTTCATTAAACATTTATTTTTAAATTGTCAAAAAAGTTGTGATTTATTATGTCTAAAACCTTCAAATAATTTTGTTCTTTGGTAGCAATTTAAAACATGTAATAAATTACATAAATTAATAATAAATTACTGTTTTTAACTTTAAAATGTAATTAATTATTAATTACATATTCTATATTTTTTAAATTAATATTTATATTTTAATAATAAATTGTTCGTTTATTATATTATTATATGATTTGTATTTTGTTTGAATTGCCACCGGCGGCCTTTGATAACAAGATTTTTGATAAGTGATAACAGAATACGATAACAATGAAGTGATAACAGAATGGATCCAAAAATTCTTTCCTGCGAAGATCCATTCGTTTTTATTATTATATAAAATCGCGGTATGCCTTACGATTCGCCGCGCGCGATCATCGTGATAATAATAATATAGTTGTATTGATAAGAGATATTAAAATTTTTGTTTTGCTTTGGCCGAAAAACTTTCAGCGCGTTCGTAACGTTTACATTATTATTATTTAGTTTAAACAAATAACGAACTTTCTGTTAAACGTATAACTTTGTTCCAGATGATAACTATAACGAAATTATTGTTTAAATTACGATTTATTGTAATTTCTAGGTGAATAAAGTGTATGCGAATAAAATCGTACCATAAAATATATTATAATAGGTATGTTTCTACGAGGTATTGCGTTGTTCAAAAGAGCAAATAGCAAATTATACATTACTTGTCGCGTTATGATGCATAATTCAATTTTGTCTTGGGTATTAATAATTAAAATATATTATATTTATTAATCAATCAATAATGCTTATCTGAAATCTATGTACAAATAATTACTTTTAAAGATCAAGTAAAATTTTTGGTAGAAGTTAGAATTCATTTTTGTTATTCCATAATTTAAAATATTTAATTATCTTTTAATTGCTTTAATGTTTAATAACTATTTATTTTTTAATAGGTTAATAGACTTTAATAGATGATTAAGTTTTAAATCATAATAAATAAATAAATTTATTGTTTTAAAATTATTTATATAATATAATATATATTATGTATATATTAATAATAAAAATAATATAAATTCATAATATAAATATATGTACTTTATGTTTCAGGTTCTGTGATACATAATAATATGCCTCCAACTGTTAGTAAAAAGATAGGTGGTGGCCGACTGAATGCCGTTGTGAACAAATTCCATTTAGCAAAAGAATGTACAACAGATAGTTTTCCAGACATTGTTTCAGAATAAAGTCATTTATCTATATCACAAAACTTATTGAATCCTGTACCTTCACTGCCAAATTCAGAAAAAAAGAACTTGCGTTCTCCTTCAGCATTATTTCCACTTGATTCTGAAGCAACAATCCAACGTTATCCCGTAGTTCATCCAATAAATGATAGGCTACTGGATGATTTTCAAAGACTTAAACGTCTTGGAACAGATATTGAAATGAAAGAAGTTAGAAATGATACAACAATAAGTGTTTTACCTGCAATATCTAATAATGCTTCTGTTTCATGCATTCCAACAAACACTTTTAAATCTAATTATTCTTCATCTACCAATCTAATGGTTTTACCAATAACCAATGTGTTAAATAATAGAAAAATACCAGAGCCTTCTGTTGTTCTTGAAGTAAAAGTAACTCCAAAACAAAAAGCTCAAAATGAATTTTTAAATAGTAAATCAGATTTAAAAAAGTATGTGTTTTCAATTGATTCATCTCAAATTCATATAACAAATAATGGAAATAAGCTATATAAATGTAATGTGTGTTGTGGTATATATCAGCGAAAAGGTGCTTTGAAAAAACATTATTTGAAGGCTCATATTAATTATCATTATTTAACAACACGTGATTTACAAATTGCTGGCTTTAAAGGTGAAAGACTTGAAAAAATGGTAGATAAATGGAAGAATACAAAAGATTTAATAGGTTACTATCACTGTCATAAGTGTTGCTTATCATATAGTACAGCCTTAGAACTACAGTGTCATGTGATGAATCATCCTCATGTTTTACATTCTCATGCTTTGAAAAAAATACCCGATGTTACCAAAGTTTGTGAGTTATGCTTATATTGTGATAAAAAATTTGAAAATGAAGAAGATAGAAAAAGTCATTTATCTAAAATGCACCCTCGTAAAAGGAGATATCATATGTGCACATATTGTCAACTTAACTTCTTTGATTTGTTTACATTACATAAACATATGTGTGTTGATCATGAGGATATTTACAATGGTTGTGCAGAATGTAAAGAACGTTTTATTTCTAGAGAATTAGCTAAAAATCATAAAAACCTTTGTATAAATAATTTATGTATAAAGTTAGAATCTGACAATAATGTAAAAAAAGAACATTTAAAAGACGAACCTCCTACAGTTGAAAACATTGAATTGAAAATAGACATGCCTAAAAAAGTTGATTTAATAAAAGAACTACCTATTGAGGATACAAAAAAAAAAGAATCTAAAAAGGAACAGCCAAAAAAAAAAGAAGAATCTAAAAATTATCTATTTTATTGTCCAGACTATAAAAAAGGATTTACTCAACAACCAAATTTAGCACAACACATGAGTTTAGAGCATGGTAAAAAAGAGTATAAAAAATCAAAAAAATTACTACAGACTACCAATAAAATAATTTTGTCAAAAAAACTTATAAAAACTCAAGGAAATTTTATAAAATCTCAAGAAAAAGTGTTAAAAGATAAGATTCAAGATTTAACAGCAAAAGGAACACAATATGTATTTTTAAATAATAAAAATGAGCTTGTAACGAAACAAGGATCACCATTTGATATATCTTATATGAATCTTGAGATTCAAAACCGGATCAGACGTATGGTACCTTCTTTAAATCCAAGTTTATCACCAATTGAAGATGATATGAGTTCATTAGAAATTGATGCAGCTTCATCATATGGGTTTCCAAGTGCACATGGTAAGTAAAAATTATAATTTTCTAAAATGTATTTTTAAACTAAATATTTGTTTGTAAATAGATAATGAAAGAAAGAAACTTAAAGGATTCAGTGGAGAATGGTTATATCCACGTTGTTACATTTGTTCAGCATGTCCAGCAACATATACTAATTTTTGGGATATTTTCTATCATGAGTGGCAAATGCATCCTAATGTACTTTGTCATCATTATGATATACCTTTAGACCAACTTCCTTCTCAGAAATGGGTAATTTTATAATTTTATTACAAGTATTAATATTGTTATTACTTATTAATTTGTTTAATATATACAGCGACCGGAAAGAAACTTGAACAGAGTGGGGTTGATTTCTGAATGTGATGAATTATATCCGGAAACATTACAATGTAAAAAATGTGGAAAGATAGAAAATGATGCCGCTTTACTTCATAGACACTTACTAGATTGTGGTGGTGATACACAATGGCTCAAAACAATGATTCATACAACTAAAACACCAAATAACAAAAAATCAAGGTAATTTATTAAATCCACTTATAATTAAAAAATTCTAATATTGCAATATAATTTAAAAGAAAAAATTGGCGGCCTTTTAATTTTCGAAGACGTAAAAATGGTGGTACAGCTAGACGTGGTCTTAAACGTCCTCCACCTACACCACCATTACCAGTTCTTAAAACTAAACTAGATGATGGTAAGTTCTCATTATTTTATTATAAGTTGTAACTGTAAATTGTAATTATTAAATATATATATTTAATTCACAACTTATTTAATTTTGGGTTAGGATTTATTGCATTTTCCTTAAAATTTCACACATAATTTGTTTCTATTTATTTTATCATACAATTTATGTAATGTCTGTACTATACTGTGTTAATACAGAAAATACATTATTATTGAATATAAAAAGTATTTTATTATTAACTAATTAATAATTAATAAAATAAAATTCTAATTCAATATACATTTTAATCTAAAATTAAGATCGCTAAGATCATATCTTTAGATGGAGCCATTACACCAAAATCTTGTGTCCAAGATGTGCAACGAGTTTTCCACTAAGAAACTTATATTACATTGTATGCATGCATCAATTAGTTATTACCACATGGCACATATTAGGTTTGTACCAGAGAAGTGTTTTAAACTTTTGGTACATGCACTAAGTCAAATATATAAATTATTTTATCAATGTTACTACGAAATTGCACAAGTGCTATGTCTTGAAACCAATGATTATATAGACCATGAACATATAATATTATATACAGGTATAGATATAACTTGGATATGGACTGTCCAGTATAATAGTACACGTATGTGCAAAAGGTACTGTAAGTTTGTCATGCGACATCTCTACTTCATAACCATACATGAAGGACACAATGTGTTGCATAATTAAGATGGGCAGTGGTTATATCCATTGTATATGATTTAAGATTTATAGTATTTATCACTCTAGTTTATTAAACATATCCTCTGTACTTGGTATAATTGAAAATGTTTCATAACTTCAACATGGATGATGAAGAAAAATAAATTACGTATTAAAAAGTAATTTAAGTATTTGATCAATAGATGGAAAAATGGAGCAAAAAATGAGTGTTGTAAAGATGAGAATATTGAGGTGGATGAGTGGAGTTACTAGAAAAGACAGAATAAGAAATGAATATATAAGAGGACAATAGTGGACAAACTACATGAGAATAGATTGAAATTGTTAGGGAAGTTTTAAGAAGAGAGGTGGATGGTGCAATTAAAATATTTAAAACATGAATGTGGAGGGGAAGAGGGGTAGAGAATGACCTAAGAAGAGGTGGTTTGAAAGGAATTGTAAATGGCTGATGTGTGGGAAATGGATGCAAGAAATAGAGTCAAATAAAAGTTGAAGACCAGGATGGTCAACCCCAAATAGTTGGGAGAAAGGGCAAAAGAGAAGAAGAAGATTTTATAGTAAATTATTAATTTTGGAATCAATGAATTCATAATTAACATTACTCGTATTAATTATTAATTTAGTAGTATTAATTTGTATGGAATTAGTAATTATTAAATAATTTAATAATATAAATTTTAATTTATAGGTGAAGCAACTCAACATTTACCACAGATAGGCTCTGTACCAGAAGATATACCTGATCCTCCAACCGAAAAGGGGCCAATGTTTTCACTGGGTGAAATGAACCATGGAGGTGTAAAAAAATGTAATAGTACTTGTAGTGAAGAAGTTAGAGAACGTGCAAACAAGCATTACGTGACTTAGCAATTAAATCACGATTGAAACATTGTATAACAAACTCTGTTGAAAATCGTGAACATCCTGAACAAGCTCCACCATCTACAAATTAATTATTTATTATTATTTTGTATAAAAATAATAGTTCTATATTAATGGATTGCCAAGTTGTGTTCAGTTCACCCATAATTTTATTTGTATATAATTACAAATTCACTAAAAAAAATGTTCATATTTTAATTCCTTAAAAAGACATTTTTTATTTTATTATATTATATTAAAATACTTAATAAAGTGCTTATCAATTGTTAGAATATTAGATTGATTAGTGAAGATTTCTTTTATTACAATAATTTACTTTAATAAAATATATATCATACGAGCTTAAAAAATTATATTTCAATTCTATAAATACAATTTTTAATCAGATTTATTCTTTCTATTAATATAATTATTTAGAATTATATTCACTATGTAGTGATAATAATGTATTATACTTTAATTATTGACTACAACTTGTGTAACTGATGTGCCTTTGTATTATAATTAATATTCAATTTTCGTTTACACATTTTGTTGCAACATATTATCAATTTTAATTTATTAAAGGATTAAACAAAGTTTTCATCTATGTCACCTTCCCCTTGTGGCTTTTGTATTCTAGTATATATTATGATTTGTAAAATTGGGTAACTTACGTTATGTTCAATAATTATTAGTTTAAAATAATGCTAATGTAGTAAAAAAAAAGAATACACATAAGATTTCTAAATTTAAATATATATTAATAATTTGGTATAAAAATAAAAATACAAAAACATTCACAAGAGTCGTTGACGATAGAGAAAACACCACCTAGGCCAACGTAGTACAACTGACACTATGTAGTGTGTACTGTCCCAGGTACTAGTAAGTATAAACTCTGAATCATTAATTATTTAAAAGTCCCACTTATTGAATATATCTCAATATAGTCTGTGCTACATGAAAATTGTAACAAATATGTATGGTATCAGTGCATTCAGTTATTGAACACCTAAATTATCAACATATTATTGTTACACACTCAATTGTCAGTACACTATTTCGAATATTATTATGGTTTTACATCAGTTAAATATGCACATAGTGACACAGTGCCTATTAGTACATATTTGTATCTGTTTTCACAAATCATGTTGTAATACACTATTAATTAATAAGATAAAAGTTTAAAAGTTGTAAATTTAACTGTAGTGACTAAATTAAAAATTAATTACTCTATAATATATTGTCATTAATTATATAAATTTAACATAACTATACATTCAGAGGCTTTTTATGAGGACTTTCATAGAAACAATCAAAAGAATCAATCACTAAAAGATGTTATTCAATTATTTTAAAAAGCTGCAAGTTATAATAAATAATTTAAATATTCATGTAATATTAAAAATTAATAATATTCTATTATATACAATTTCAGACGGCCGAAAATTAGGAAAATCTGCAATACATATGGACATATGGTCCAAGAGGAAAATGGACTTTAAAATTAAAATTTTAAATTCAATGTTTAATTTATATAATTGATTTTTTATATTTATAACAATTTAACAAATATTTTAGTAAATATAAATCAAATTTTTGATAATTCATTGTTTATATTTTTATTTTTGTTAAAAATAAAGATATAGAAATACAGAATGTTTAGAATGTTTTAATTTATATTACAATTTTTTTATCATTGAAACCAATACAAATAATTTTTATACTAATTACTAATTTATAAAATTAACATAATAGCTTACTTAACAGTGGCGGTTTTATGTAGAATATATGTATGGAATAATTGGATAGGCGGAGGTACTGTTATATAGTAGGTATTTTTATAAATTATGAAAATTAAAAACTATATATTTATGTTAATACAACACATGAGTATAATTATTTTAATTTTATTTAAAGTATTTTGTTTGTAAAAAATGATGAGGTAATGGGTTTTATAGAAATTTAATATTTTTAAAAAAATACTTAAGCTAGTTAAAAATTTAAATTGTATGAAATAACATTAATGTTAAATTATTAACTCTTAATATCTACTATATACAATATACTATATACTCTATAATTTTTAAAATATTTTTATATATATATATATATATATTATGTTACTGGAAATGTTGATATTAGAGACTTTAAAAATTAATACAGTAAGAGTAATAATTCGTTCATTTTTTTTTTCATTTTACATAATATATAGACTGATTTGAGTCTGTGTTTTGCACTGATGATTGCAACTTTTTACCGAAATACGTATTTGCTTAAAATAAAATAAAATTTTTTGTGGATTTGGGTTTTTATTTATTTAAATATATTATCCACAAGTCAATATTTAAAACTATAAATACATAAAGTAGTATTGGCATTATTGCAATCAAGTGCCATTTCTAATTTATACAAAAACCAAAACATGGATAATTCCGTAAAAAGCAACAATATCATTCCAATCCATGAAAAATTTAAATATTTTAATATATTTTTCTGAATTTTTGATTATTGTGAGTACTGGAATTATTCTTTGTACCTAATATAAATTTATAATTATTAGTTATTGGCAAAAGTTATTGCATTTAATAATGTATGTACTACAAGCATCCTTGTATGTTAATGTAATATTGGAGTAACAATTGCAAATTGAGATCTCCCTGTGGAAGATATACAAAATAATTGATACGACATATGACCATTGTTTTAAAATTAGTAGAATAAGTATATAAAATTTCGGTCTGAAAACAGCTTCAGAAAATAGTAATAATTTTATTATCATGCCAATACAAAAAAAAAAAAAAAATGAAATAAAACTAATAGATGTGCATGCATTGTCATCTAAAATTTGTAATTCAAAATGCCATGAATATTCGAGTTGTAATAGTAATAATAAATAAAAAAAAAGACGATCTGATACTCCTGCCGCAGGGATATAGGTGTGCATATCATAGTATTTAATTATGATTATAATTTAAATGCAATGTTAAACCATTGCATTCGAAAAAACGATTCTGAGCGAAGTTCAGTCAGATAATGTAGGTATTGCCGTTTTTTCATCGTTTTTTCTAACGCATAGGATCAATTTTGAAAAAAGAGCTGATACTCCTGCCGCACAGGATACAGGTGTGCGAACCATAGCGTTTAATTTTATTTATAATTTGAATGCAATGATAAACCATTGCATTCGAAAAAACGATTCTGAGCGAAGTTCAGTCAGATTATAATTTTCGTTTGAACTAAAAATATCAACTTAAAACAACTATAAAAAAAAATTTAGATTAGGGATTTTTCTAATATTTTAGTATGATGTTAATTAATATGTAAGTATACTTCAATAAAATTTTCAGACCTTAATACCAAAAATTGACAATTTTATCAAACATTATATACGTAAAAACGAGAATTTTACGAAATATTCAATGTTCAATATTTTGTAGAAAAATTTAAAAAACGGTTCCAAAATTTTACCACATATATATAATAGCTATGTGAACCTTCAAAAAAAATTTCAGGTCTCTATCTAAAAAATTGCCTGAGTTATCGTGAAATGTAGAAATTGAATTCGTCAAAATTTCATTTTTCGTGAAAAATGCCGTTTTTTCGTCATTTTTTCGAAGTTTTTTCTACCGCTTATAGTAAATGTTGAGAAATTCGAAAAATGACCTAAATAAAGTACCATCTACATCCACTTTTACATCTGAAACTCGCTATTCGTAAAAATCGAAGCGTTATTTCGGGTAGTAAAAGTGTTTTCAGAATATTTATTTATATGTATGGATTCTAAGATTTTCGTTTTCCTAAAAATATCAACTTAAAACAGCTATAAAAAAAAATTTTGACAATGGATTTTTCTAATATTTTAGTATGATGTTAACTAATATGTAAGTATATTTCAGTAAAATTTTCAGACCAAAATACCCAAAATTGCCAATTTTATCAAACATTATATACGTAAAAACGTGAATTTTACGAAATATTCAAAGTCTAATATTTTGTAGAAAAATTAACATAACGGTTCCAAAATTTTACCACATATGTATAATAGCTATGTGAACACCCAAAAAAATTTTCAGGTCGCTATCTTAAAAATTGCCTGAGTTATCGTGAAATATAGAAATTGAATTTGTCAAAATTTCATTTTTCGTGAAAAATGCCGCTTTTTCGTCATTTTTTCGAAGTTTTTTCTACCGCTTAGGGTCAATTTTGAGAAATTCAAAAAATGACCTAAATAAAGTACCAACTAGATCCACTTTGCTACCGGAAACATACCCTATTCGTGATAATCGGAGCATTATTTCGGGTAGTAAAAATGTCTTCAGAATAAAAAAAAAAAAAAAAAAAAAAAAAAAAAAAAACAAAAAATAATCACACATCATTGTAAAACCAATACATTCTTCGCTTCGCTCAGAATCTAAAATTCGAAAAATGACCTAAATAAAGTACCAAGAACATCCACTTTCCTACCGGAAACATATGTTATTCGTGAAAATCGGACCATTATTTCGGGTAGTACAAGTGTCTTCAGTCATAAAAACAAAAAAATATAAATATCAATTTTAAACAGCTATAAAAAAAAAATGTTACCATGGATTTTTTTAATATTTTAACATGATGATTCAGACATAGAAAGAAAAAAAAAACGAAAAATAAAAGTTAAAAAAGAAAGTATAAATATACTTCAGTAAAATTTTTAGACCTTATTACCTTAATACCAAATATTGCTAATTTTATCAAACATTATATACAAAAAAACGAGAATTTTACGAAATATTCAGTTCTATATTTTGTAGAAAAATGAACTTAACGGTTCCAAAATTTTATCACATACATATAGTACCTATATGAACTCCAAAAAAAATTTCAAGTCTCTAACTTCAAAATTCCCCGAGTTAGCGAGAAATATTGAAATCGAATTCGTCGAAATTTGAAAAATGCCGTTTTTTCGTCATTTTTGGTCGTTTTTTCTACCGCTTAGGGTGAATTTTGAGAAAATCGAAAAATGACCTAAATAAAGTACCAACTACATCCACTTTGCTACCGGAAACATATGCTATTCGTGATAATCGGAGCATTATTTCGGTTAGTAAAAGTGTCTTCATACTTAAAAAAAAAAAAAACAAAAAAAAAAAAGAAAGACACACATCATTGTAAAACCAATTCGTTCTTCGCTTCGCTCAGAATCTAATAAAAATATAGTAATGTAATATTTTTTTTTAAAAATAATAAATACACTTTAATATTAATAACAGTAAAATAATATTTTAATTTATTTTGTCATTATTGTCTGCTATTTTTAGTAAATGTTAAAACTCTTTTGGCAATGATGACAATTCCTAGGTGATTTAGGAATTTTCAACATTTCCTATAATATATAATTATATACATAAAATAAAAATTATTTTAAGACTTATCTTCATTTACAATTACTTTATAGAAATTATTATTGTAAAAATATAATTATTTAAGCTTAAGCAATATTCATCAGTTTCACATTAAGTAGGTATTTAGATTGACCTTATAGTTTCTTAACTAATATTTTGCTTTAATTTACAGTACCGTCAAATGCTACAACTTGGGGCAGTTTTGAACTTCAAACTTGCATAACTTTTTATTCATTAAAGGTATAGATCTGATTTTGGTGTCAAAAGTTTACTCTTAGATAGCATTTTTATATAGGAATATTAAAAAATTTTTTTTATTTTATTAAAGTATTTTTTTTATTTTTTTTATTTTTGTCCCAAGTTGTACGCTGGATGCTACAGCTCGGACCAATTTACTAAGTGTTAAAAAAATATGTTTTCAATGCTTTTTTCAACTTGGGGCATTAACATACTTTTTAAAAATATTATTTTATATATAAGGGTAAAATAAATTTCAAAAAAAAAAAAATACTTTTTAATGTCAAAATTCTATAGTTTATAAAAAAAAAAAAAAAAAACTTAACAAATAAATAAATTAAAATTTCATTCAGTTTTGGTAGTTTTATCTTATATTTTTATCTTAAGTAATCATTTTAAATAGTTACAATAGTTATTTTATATATAAGGGTAAAAAAAATTTACTTTGTGACATATCTAATGAAAAAAAATATTTATTTATAAGTGCCACAAGTTGCATCACTTTTATAAAATGTAAGATGGAAAGTTTAAAAGTTGTCCGATTTTATTTTTATTTTTTTATTGTTTATCTACACATAATTTTTAATATTTTAGAAAGAGCGATGTTTAGCGATATTTTGTGTTTTTGTCTTACTTTCCGATGAAGTTTATGAACAATTTTAATTTTTGTAAAAAACGCCAAAACCTAAAATTGTTTATTCACAATGAACATTTTATGTGATAACCATGTATCAGCATAAAGTGATAGGAAATCTTGCGTACATAATGATAAAAAAAAAAAAAACATTTGTTTCATAGCATTACAGTGTATAAAAACTAAACTCTGTTATTGTTGCCCCAAGTTGTAGCATTTGACGGTACTAATATACATTACTACAATAGTATATTTATTTTCATAAACAAATATTTTAGTAAATATAATCATTATGACACTTGATCATGCCATTAAATTAATTATTATTCTTATTTATAATAATATTATTGTTATTATTTATTCGGTAGGTATCTATTGTATTATTTTTTCTACAACAGACAATATTTTATACAGCAGGTCAGCAATAATGTATACTTAACACTTTAACAGTGAAATAATTATTTGTTTCTATCAGTTTGATTTATAAGTTTTCTGTCAGTAACTTTTCATGTAAAAAACTAAAAAAAAACTTGGAAATTGTTTTCGAGAGAAGAGAGAACCTGTCAGTTTTTTTTTAGTCTAATCTGATCCAGTCATCGTGACCATCTTCGTTCTACTGTAGCTTTAAGTGTGTCATTTAATTTTTTTTTTTTTATTTATATTTAGTTTTTAAGTACCTACTCATTAATAATACCAGGCAGGTCGTAAATGCAGTACAATAATAATTTTGTGGCCATTGCACAATTCTCTCTTATCTGTTTGTGTGTGAATTATTCTCAAACAATATTTTTTCTCCTGACTATATAATATATTTTTTCTTTACTAGTCTTAGCTTTTCATTTATTTTTATTTTCTTATAAACATTTTTTTTTTTTATCATTTGGATTGAACACACCCATAACCAGCCATCATACAGTCTGGTTATACAATTTTAATCAATATTATTATATATACGTTACTGTAATAATACGGTTTATTATTATTATGTCATCTTATTGATACAATGAATACCAATTAAATTATTTATTTATTTTGTTATGTCTTTATATTTGAAATATCTTATATTAAATTATTTTTTTTTTCAAATTATAATTATAAATTCAAGCATATACAATTATTATAAATAATATACCTACTAGATAATATAATTTAAATTTATAAGGTTTATACATATTTTTTTGCAACCATATTATTGTATCATTGTATAATTAAATTTGTAACATTTCATATTTTAATAATTGGATAAGGGATTGACTAACTAATTTTCACTATATTAATAATTTACCCAACTAATTAATATTATAAATGTTAAGTCAAATTTTTATCATATTTATACCAAAGTAATTGTATTTCAGGAAATTACTGGTAAATAATTTAAAATTATGTGTTTACTTAGGTTATGTAGTAAAATTCATGTAAAATCATATTTTAATTTATTGTAAATATTTAATATTAATTTATTGAATTTAAAAAAAAATTGTATTACACTATTTATCAGGAATTCAAGATAATACAAATTAGGTAATTGCCGGTAAGAGTTGTAGTTAAAGGTATTTAAGACTTTTATCAAAATTTTATGTAAATGTTTATTAGTAATCATTACATCACACCAGGGTCGCCCATAAATTATTCCAGTAGACCTACTGAGTTGGTGCAAAGATAACTAGTGAGGATATAAGTTGCGGAGAGTAGGCAAAGACTTACTTTACACACCTTGCTATATTAAATATTATGTTTTACAGAGAAGTATTCATTTCTATTTTCATTAGTATTTTAGTAATATTAAATTATTAAATATAGTGATAATTGATATAATACATACTGAACACCACTGTTGTATGATTGTTTAGTGGTTCTCAGAATTGAATAAATAATGTAACAGGCTCTAATTAAAACTTTTGGTAAAAATCTCTGGTGGTGTATTTATACCGACTGGCTCTTAGGAGCATCCCTGCATTTCAGTATTTCACAGTATAATGTACAACTATGGAGGCCTAGCACTGGTTGAAAAAAGTATTGTAAACACTTGTATGTACATAGTGTAAATTTTTAATATTTTGTTAATTTTCATTGTTATATTATATTAGTTAATATACTATACAATTATTAAAAATAGTTCCAAATAAAAATGTTTAATAAATAACAAAAATTAAAAAAACTGAATTTTGAATTCAGTGTATAAGTTATAAATTAATATATGTATATATAACAAATTTTTACTATCTCTATATTAACAGTTGTTGGATACCTGAACATGTAAGTAGTAATTTATATTAAAATTTATAATAATTTACTTTAAAATACTAAGGAGTAAAATAATAAGTTAGTGATAGTATATGTTAAAATTAATATAGAGGGCTAGAGAG
This sequence comes from Tetraneura akinire, assembly GCA_021307375.1. Classification (NCBI taxonomy): domain Eukaryota; kingdom Metazoa; phylum Arthropoda; class Insecta; order Hemiptera; family Aphididae; genus Tetraneura; species Tetraneura akinire. The sequence goes on from JAIUCT010000030.1 coordinate 885,560, forward strand.
GAATATATGGAGTAGGTTCGTCGTCCCCATGAAACCGCCACCTTCAATTTCATTTTGTTTATTTTACCAAATATAACTGATTCAAATTAGTTTTAAATAATTAATGATATAATTATTTGTATTTAATTTAATGAAAATTCTAAAATTCTATATTACAATATAACACATAACTATGATACAAATTTTTTGGAATTTTAATGCATTGTTACAAATAAAATTGATTTTTATTATAAATAATACATCTAAAAACTATTTATTTTAATACAAATAGATGTATTCCATTTAAAAATACATCAGAAATATAGAAAATGTGAATTTATAAACTGAACAAAATTATATACAATATTATAAATCATTAATTTTAAACATTATATATATATATATATAATAATTATTAAATGAATTGTACAAAATAAATTTATAAGAAGTAAATTTGACTTGATTACAACGTATATGCATTAGTATGGACACCAAGTAGGACGATTACCATTGCTAGTGTCAAATGATCGTTTTGAATTCCAACCAGTACCCCTACCACGACGATTAGTATCTAAAATAAAAAAATAAACAATTATATTAATTTTTATAATAATTATGAACTAATGAAAATTAATAAGTCATACAAGTTGTTTTGCTGTTATTATTTGTGTTGATAGAAAATTTTGGCACTGAATTTATCCTTTGGAGGTTGACTATTATTAGTGCCATCAATCTGTTTAGACTTTGAATCCACTATTATAGGCTCATGTTTTTTATCTTCCTGTACAATTTGTGTCTAAACAATTACAATTACATACATATATATTTATAAGTATGTAGGTGATATCTGTGTGTATTATGAAATAACGTACAAGTATAGATTTCGTTGCCCCACCAAGCCAAGACAGAGTGACTGTTGCTTTAAATCTGGGTGGTATATTAAATAACTCTTTAATTAAAGTATTTATGTTACATGCTAATCTTAATCCTAGTTTTTTTTCAACAGTTTGGTCATTCTTCACATCATCTTCACTTTTGTATCTTAATTCTTGCCTGACTTTTTTCACAAAAGTTTGTGTACAAGTACTAACATATAATAACCTAATATATGAATAAATAATAATTAAAAATTTGATTTAATTAAATATATTTTTATCCCTATACTTTTTCTTAAATTCTTTTTGCCTTTCAGGATCTTTACTTAAAAAATCTGGACACTGTTTTCCTAATTTATGATAGGCAAACAAAAGTGCTTCAACACGATGTAAATCCATATCTATATCTTCAATTTTCTTATTCACATCATTTTTAGAGACTAAATCCTAATGTCACATAATACAATTAGTTTATTATGTAATATGTATATTAAAAATAATAAGTTGGTATGAAAAGGGCATTAAATTAATTTGTAATAATTAAATAACAAATTAAAAAAACATATTTCATTCACTGCAATTTAAATAAGAGTAGTATTTACACTTTTAATATTAATTAATACTTTAACAATGAATTGTTATAATCCAGATAACAAAATTAATATACAATGCACACTTTATTCCGTGTACATATTTCATTTCAACAACTTAATTATATATCACTTATAAATATTATATATAGCTAGTAGAATAATCACCAAATTAAAATAATTGATTTGGCTAATACCTAAGTAACTGTTACGCATGTTACAATTACTTACTAGAAGCGCTTGATATACTTGTCCAACAACTGCTTCAGGATTCATTAGTTTACCACAATATGGTACTGATTCAGCCAAAGATTTTAAAATTATAAATTGTTTATCATTATCTTTTATAAGAGTGTAACGATTCAATAATTCACATATATAAACAATAAATTTTGTAGATTCTACATTGGCCTAAAATGTAAATATTTGTTAACAACATATTAAATATATCACATAAAAATTAAAAATAGTAAAATAAGTTTATAATAAATATGAACTTTATATATAAATTATGTTTATACTTCATATTGAGTAAATAAATACAAATACCAAATTTATTTCCATTCGATAAATTATTTAAAAAAATAAAAGACGAGCTGATACTCCTGTCACATGGGACAGAGGTATGCAAATCATAATGTTTAATTTTAATTAGAATTTGAATGCAATGATAAACCATTGCATTCGAAAAACGATTCTGAGCGAAGTTCAGTCAGATAATGTAAATTGATTAAAATTTTGACATTTTTTAGGAAATATTTAAAACGCAAAATTTTATCACACATATAGTACATAAATGAACACCCTATATAATTTTCAAGTCTCTAACTTCAAAATTGCCCGAGTTATTGTCCAATATTGAAATCGAATTCGTCTAAATTCCAGTTTTTGTGAAAAACACCATTTTTTTGACATAACTAAAGAACCATTTACATCCAATTTTCTACTGAAAACCTATGGTATTCGTAAATATCGGGGCATTATTTCTGGTCGAAAAAATGTCTTCATACATAAAAATAAAAACATCCATATAATTCATATACTATATTCATAATATTGATTTTACTGAAATTTCCATTTTAAACACCTATAAAAAAAAATTGAGTCTTGGGATTTTCTTAATATTTTGATATCGTGTTAAGTAATATAACAGTATACTACAGTAAAATTTTCAGACCATAATATCTAAAACTTTCAATTTTATCAAATATCATAAAATCGAGAATTATACAAAATATTCAAAGTCCTATATTTTGTAGAAAAATTAACCAAACAGTTCAAAAATTTTACCACATACATATAGTAGCTATGTGTCATGTGAACACCCAAAGAAAATTCAAGTCTCTATTGAAATTAAATTTGTCGAAACTTCAGTTGTTGTGAAAAATGCCGTTTTTCGTCATTTTTTCTGTCGCATGGGGTCAATTTTGAGAAATTCAAATAAAATACCTAAGATACCTAAATAAAGTATCAATTACATCCACTTTCCAACCGGAAACATATGCTATTCGTGAAAATCGGAGCATTATTTCAGGTATTAAGTGTTTTCAGACATAAAAAAAAAAAAAGACTCGCATCATTATAAAACCAATACATTCTTCGCTTCGCTCAGAATCTAAAATATAAATATATAACACAAATTATAGTTACCGAAAAATATGGAATAGAAAAATCCAAACATGTTATAAACCGATTTACTTGATCTGAATCTTTAGGATTAAAAAACTGATCGAGTTCAGCTGTATTTTCCAAAAGTTCAACAAGTTCTTTTTGACCATCAATTGTATTTATCAAATTAGTTGATGATAAAATTGTCATAATTGTTACAAATTCTTCACATATAATATTTTGCATTACTTTTTTACATTCTGCTATTATTAAATCCTCTACATCCTTTTTAATTATTTCTTTACCCAAAGCCATTACTTTATTCATTATAAATTTCATAGAACGTTCTCTAACCACTTCTTCATCTGATTGAATTTGTTTAAATATACCATTTAACGCTCCTATTTAAAACAAAATTGTAATAAACACTTAAATAAAATATAATTAATAATGTGTAGGTACCTTTTGCATCAATTTTAAGGAGTATTAATAATGAATTCTGTGCCGTTAATAATTCCTGTGGGTCATCAGTTAGAAATAATTGAGCTAATATATCTGCTATTATAGCAGAATATTCTTTAGATCCTTCACATAATACTGGTAAATCTTTAATTGCTTGCTTTCTTATCTGAATAAAACATAATTACACATTTAATAGAATTAAACTAATAAAATAATATTAATTAATAATTAAAATTTATTTACACAAATATCCTCATCTTCGCAAAGATCAAATTGTGCGTCTAAGGCTTGAGCAGCAAGATTTGTGAAATATTTAAAAAATCTTGTTATAAATTGAGATGCAAGTATTTTTTCTTTAGTCGATCCCTTGGCCGCTGACAATATTTCTAAATACTCGGGTTCTTTCTAAAAAATGGCATATTACATTAATTAGATATGTAATTTAATTAGAATATTCCAGAGTGCAATATTTATATAATGCAGTGGCGGTATTTAGGGTGGGGCAATCGCCCCCCCCTAGGAGTTATATTTTTTTGCACAAATAATTTTTATTAATTTTTTTTACAGTTATATAATTATATACAATATGTGTATATAGTATATAATCATAGGCGTAGCGTGATGAATATTTGTGGAGGGGCTATAGCCCCAACCATAAATTGAATATATATTTTAAAATGTTATTAATTTATTATATTACAATAAACAATATTATGTATTGTACACAGGCGCAGCATTCAGGGGGGAGCTATGGTTGCTCAAGCACCTCCTGTCGATTGATCACCAATAAAATTTATTTATTTATTGTAAAATAATTTTAAATTCTTAGCGAATGATGTGTGTCTTTTTTTTGGTTTTTTTAAGTATGAAGACACTTTTATACTACCTGAAATAATACTCCGATTTACACGAATAGCATATAAGTTTCTGATTGAAACGTGGATGTAGTTGGTACTTTATTTAGATAATTTTTCGAATTTCTCAAAATTGATCATAAGTGGTAGAAAAAACGACGAAAAAATGACAAAAAACGGCATTATTCACGAAAATTGAAATTTCGACGAATTTGATTTCAATATTTCACGATAACTCAGACAATTTAAAAAAGTTAGAGATTTGAAAATTATATTGGATATTCACATAGGCAGTATATAATGTTTGATAAAATTGACAATTTTGGCCATTAAGGTCTGAAAATTTTACACAGGTTACACTTACATATTACAGTATACATCAACATCATATTAAAATAAAATATTAGAAAAATCCCAAGTCTCATTTTTTTTTTTTTTTTTAATAGCTGTTTAAATTTGATATTTTTAGTTTAAACGAAAATCTTAGAATCCATATGAATATTCTTCTAGTTATTTCTCAATACTTTAAAACCTAAAAAATTTGGATAATTTTTGAAAATTTTATTGATGTATACTGACATAATATATCTTAACGAATTTCTAAAATATTAGGAAAATCTTACGACTCAATTTTTTTATAGGTGTTTAAAGTTGAAATTTTAGTAAAATTATTTATAAATTATAATGATTGTAGACTGATAAATGTAAAAAATTTAATCGGTAATTTTGTAACTTAACACATAACTGAAAATGTAAATGAAACACGACAACGTTGAATCAGTAAATATAATAATTATAACAATGGACCGACCCTGCGGGTAGCGAATAGCTATAATATTAAATTATAAATAATTTGACTAATAATTTAAATTTATTAATAGCTGGAAATGAAGTTATAAATACTATTACAGATAAAACTATTAAAATATATATTATTATAATGTTATAAAATTATTATTTAGTTTTTCAGTAAAATAGAATAGCTGGAACGACATCCTTGGGTAATTTTCTATATTTTGTTCAAAATACTGAAATTACTGAAATAATCTGATTTGATGTAATATCAATTTCTTATAATTTCAGTTTCAGCAAGGAAAAAATGGAAGTGCCTATGTTATACATTTTATATGGGGGGGCTTGTAGCTATTCTAAGGGGGCTTAAGCCCCCTTAGCCCCCACCACGCTACGCCTATGTATATAATATTATGTAAAGTTATATAATTTGGATAAAAGTAGGAATTTTTGACAATGAATGGTAACGACTAACGACAATCATCTAATTAAAATTTACATTGGTATTATAGAAATGTGGTAAAATTTTGGAACCATTACGCTAATTTTTCTACGAAATATAGGACTTTGAATATTTTGTAAAATTTTCGTTTTTATATTACTTGACATATCAAAATATAAGTCTCAATTTTTTTTATAGCCGTTTAAAATTGATATTTTTAGTGAAATTGAAATGAAAGCCTTAGAAACCAAAAAAGTATTCTTATTATTTCATATTTAAAGTATTTATATGGATTTTTTTTATTGTATTACAATATTTTACAATAATGTTTAATAAAATTGGCAAAAAATTTTAAAATTTTATTGAAGCTTAAATACATTTTACTTAACTCAGTTCTAATTAATAATGAATTACATTTATGATTTTTTTTTATAACTGTTTAAAGTATAACTTAGAAGAGCTAATACTCCTGCCACAGATATATATACGAGTATATATATGTGTACAAATCATAGTGTTTAATTTTAATTAGAATTTGAATGCAATGATAAACCATCTCATTTGAAAAAAGTATTTTGAGCGAAGTTCTGTCAGATATGGGCATTTAGGTGACACAGGATTTTATGAGCATTTATATTGAACTTAGAGACTTGAAAATTATACAGGGCGATTTTTTTATCTTACTACACTCATTTTCTCGGTCAATTTTAATGTTTTTCAATTTTTTTTTTTTACAAAATATATAGAACTTATAACACTACATTTTTATATAAAAATACAATTTTTTACATTTCTTTTTCTTGCTGATTTTTGAATTTTTATACTTTTTTTAAATGGCATGCTATATATTTATTGACACCAAAAAATAGGTAATAAAATTATAAGAATTATATTCCTTTGTCATTTTTAATTTTGTTAACTTTTCAATGAACTACAGTGATTTTCATTAAACTCTTAAATGGATATTTATTAAATAGTGAAAGTACTTTTTCGGAGACGCTAATTTTAGTGTTTACAAACACTGTTTCATTAATAAATATTTTATTATCAAATCTTATACCAACAAAATATTACAAGTGTGTATTTCCAATTTAATATCCAATTATAATAATAAACACAATTAATTAAATACCTACATAACCATCTTATGGAATATTGTCGAAATGTCTATATATCGCCTTAAAATTAATAATCATTCATATCATAATTTAAAATAATATTATTGGTATTTTGGTAATAGTGTTTGGCTTTGGATTTGTACTATGGTATAACCTCAATCGTCTTGACGGGAATTTACGTTTTTACTTTAATGTATCAAACAATATAATAATTATTGACAAGCTGAGTTAAAAGTTAAAACCACATGGTACTCGTACGTTATAATCATTGTATATTCCTCAGTTTTTTATTATTATTTTAATATTATATATTCTAAGTTGTGTTATGTTATAAAAAAATATTTTATTATAATGGATTGACTTTTTAAATTTTAAGTTAATATTACCTATAATAATAATTATATTATACTTGTTTTACAATTTATATGAAATTGAAAATGAAAATTACATAAATACAAATACTTACCTAGTTTACCAATATCTGTATTATAATAGATGTTACTTTAATTAAATAAAATAATATTCAATATATTAAATAAAGCCGTGGAAATGTGGAATAAACCTACAAATCCACGATTAAATTGCGGTAAGTTATATAATATAAATATATTATAATGGGTTACCTAATGTGCATTTCATTATCATTTGTACTTAAATACTACATATTTATAAATTATATTTTTTATTACACACACAATTAATTTAAATTTGTTTTTATTTTATACTAGTTGGTGGAACGATAAAAATTAATAAAAATTATTTTCAAGACGATAAGAAATATAATATTATTACTTCGTCAACTATTATTCATACTTATTTGTTATTTATATGTATAAAAACTGGATTCAATGGTCAAGTTAAATATTTTGGTAAGTACCTACATAATTTAAATTAAAAGATTAATAAATAATCAGAACAATTTTTTAATTTAATTTATATTAGAATATAATATGAAGATTATAATCATCTGTGCATAGAACATTCAAATCGCTGTTTCTTATATTGTCAAAAATGTATACATCTTTCATCGACTACTGAACTAATGAAGACATCTTGAAGTAACCAATAAGCCAAAAATAAATAAAATACCTATAACTCTTGTTCATTTTTTATTTATTAATATTCTGTGATAATTAAAAAATATACTGCATATTTACTATTAAGGGTAACAACATTAGTGGTTAATCCAGTAGGTAAGGCTAAAACTGAAAGTATATTATAATAAAAAATAGTTATAAATTATAATATAAAATTCAATTTAACAATTGTTTTATTTTTTATTTTATAAAAAAAAGTCTAAGAATAGATACTATGAAAAAATAAATGTGCCATAATTTAAATTAGTTAACCACAGTATAAAAAAAATTATTAATAAATATGAAAAAAAATATTTTCCAATTTCAATTATTACCTACTGAAATAGTGTTTTTTTAAAACTGATGTTTTTACCCTTTATCATTTTAAATATATTATTATCATCGCCATTTTTATATTTAAATTTAATTTATTATGTCTAGGATTATTGAAAAGATTATTCTCATTTTATAACATATATTTTAATCTAAACTCATATTTTGCACATGTGTAAAACGAATATTTGGATGAAAATATGATTTTAAAATGGGAAAAGCTTTTCGTTATCCTAGGCTATTAAATTATTATAAAACATTTAAATGGTAGTTTGATTATGTATAATATATATAAAATTAAATTTTAAATTAATTTATCAGATTTATTTATTTATTTTTGTTAAAAACGATTTTAAAAAAATCATATTTTCAAATAGTTTTTAATAAATAGGTAATTTGAAAACATTTATTGCTTTAATTTTGTAATATTATAAATTATGTATATAATTATTTAATTAACCTACTGATAATGGAAGAAAAATGTTATATATATATAAGTATAAATTAAAATAAACATGTATTTATTTATGATAAATTGATGGTCAATGTTTTTTATTATATTTTGTGTTGATTGTTGTATGTAAAAATTATAAATTGCGCATCAATTATATAAAATATATAATGTTAAACTATAATATTTTAATTGTTTGTATATTCATAAATGAGTACTATGATAATGTAATGTTTAATATATTTTATATTAATTTGTAATTATTTACATTTACATAATTTATAATTATTTATTATAAATCATAAAATGTGTTTTTTCATAGCATTAACCAAATATATTTTTATATAGTTGTAACAGTGAAGTGAATTCATAGTTAAAAAAAAAAAAAAAAAATTACTAATTAGATGTTTGTAATCCTTGTAATTCTTTATTTCATAGTTTTATACCTATTAACATAATTATGTAATTATCCATGTCAGGATGCAATTCAGGTCTTAGAAAACAAGTTAAAATATATAAAGAAGAAGGAAAAAAATCTCCTTCAATATTTCATCCTAAGAGGTAGTGTCATATTTAGTTTTATACATTTGTTTCTTATTTAAATTTATATTTCATTAAGATTTTAATAAAAATTTAATGAATATAAAAATACTTGTGTTAATTGACTTTTGATATTAGAAATAATACTTAAAAGGGAAAAATGTACTTTTTTGTATAATATCTGGTCACCCTACATATTGTACAAAAACAACAAATAAATGAAATTCATTAAACAATATTTATTTAAAATTTAGAATACAAAAATTCCAAGAGCTGATGAAGTATTAACAAAAAATGATGGAGTGTGTGAATTACATTTTAATTCTGAGGATGTAATAAAAAATAAAACGTTTGAGGATAAAGAAGGCAATAAAATACATTACTATCTAATGAAACCTTATTTATAGGACAATTAAAAATAAAAATATTAAAAAAGAAAATCTCCAACAAATAGAACAATACAGGAAAATTATATATAAAAAAAAGTCATGTACCATTAATGTAAGATCATTCTAAATAATTTTAAGATAAACTATTAATATATAATAAAATATTTAATTGCTGTTAAATATGAATTTATTATATTAATAAAAAAGAGTTTATACTCCTGTCACATGGGTGTGCGAATCATAGCCTTTAATTTTAATTAGAATTTGAATACAATGATAAACTATTGCATTCGAAAAAAACGATTCTGAGCGAAGTTCAGTCAGATTATAATTTTCGTTTGAACTAAAAATATCAATTTAAAACAGTTATAAAAAAAATTTAGACTAGGGATTTTTATAATATTTTAGTTTTTAGTATAATGTTAAGTAATATGTAAGTATACTTCAGTAAAATTTTCAGACCCTAATACCAAAAATTGCCAATTTTATCAAACATTATATAGGTAAAAACAAGAATTTTACGAAATATTCAATGTCCAATATTTTGTAGAAAAATGAACGTAACTGTTCCAAAATTTTACCACATATATATAATACTTATGTGAACACCCAAAACAATTTACAAGTCTCTATCTTAAAAATTGCCCGAGTTATCGAGAAATATAGAATTTTTCGCCGTTTTTTCTACCGCATAGGGTCAATTTTGAGAAATTCGAAAAATGACCTAAATAAAGTACCAACTAGATCCACTTTGCTACCGGAAACATACCCTATTCGTGATAATCGGAGCATTATTTCGGGTAGTAAAAGTGTTTACAGAATAAAAAAAAAAAAAAAAACAAAAAAAAATCACACATCATTGTAAAACCAATACATTCTTCGCTTCGCTCAGAATCTAAAATAAATGTACATGTCACTGTCACATGATAATTGATTTTGGTGGCCATAATATAATATATTATAAGTCTATGGATTATACTATGACTGATTACATTAGTAAAAAATGATAAGATATTTTACGTAAACATTGATAATGTTTAAATCATATAC
>JAIUCT010000030.1:936994-1005891 GCA_021307375.1 Tetraneura akinire
GGAACAAATGTTTTTGGAACAAAAGTTCATTGGAAAACGTTTTTTTTTGGCACAAAATTATTCGGCCCACTCTACTCTACTCTTATCAACTTTACTTTACTCTACTCCATGGCTATATTATCTATAGCCATGCTCTACTCTGACTCCGAATACTCGAACGCACCCCTGATATTGTATATCAAAATAATAATTTTTATAATAATGTAGATAATAGTAATTTTTTTTCAATATTTAAAATTTTAAAAACAAAATAAAGAAATAATAATATATTATGCAACATATTTTTTATATTCAAATACCATAAGATATATTAGTAAAAATGTATAATTACATGTATAATGTTTGTTTTTATTATATTTACCAAAAGATTCTATTATTAAAAACAAATTTAAATTATCTTGATCCATGTTTAGTTTAGAAAATTATAATTTTGAAACAAATATTTTATCATAATTTTCATTATTAACCTCGTCCTCGTGTCGTTCGGTTTATCGTGTTAATTTATTTTGCTAGAGTTATATTATGTGACTCTACTCTTATCAACTTTACTTCACTCTACTCAGACTCCGAATATTCGAACGCAGCCCTGGATGTACGTTATGTTGTTGGTTAATCGTTAATTGTTAGTTGTCGAGACAATACCAAACTGGCAAACTCAGAACGTGACTGTACGTTGTAGGATTGTTACTTGTTTTAGTTGAATTTTAAGGCCAAAGATAATTTTATTCAATTTTTGTTTGTTTTTTGTTTTGATGTATGAATATGGCTGGTTGATTGTTTTATTATTTTTAAAAGTATTCACCACCGATTAATCGACCAAATTCAATTAATCGATTAATCGATTTAATCGATTGTATGATTAATCTGATTAATCGATTGTTCGGTTTCGTACACATGTTATTTTTATTATTTTTATTATGTATTATTTTTATATGTAATTTATACATTAAGTAATAATTGTGTAATATTAAATAAACATTGACTTTTTATCATACCATAACAAAATTTTAATTAAAATAAGTGATTTATCTATATCAGATTAATGTTTTTAAACTAATATACCTAAACAATATTTTAGAGGCCTATTTTTATTTTTGCAGGGGGGCCCAAATTTTTGTGTTACGCCACTGTAATCAATAATAGGTAGATAATTTAATTTTTAGTTTTAATAGAAACAAATTTTAATTACCAAGTATTATTCATATTTTACAATTTACATTATGCAATAATTAAAAAAAAAAATCCTAAATTAGTTAACAATAATGTATAAACATATGTATGGTAGGTTTACCTACATAAAGTACGTTATGTATGATGTACCTAATCTTAGTACATAACGTAGTCAATGCTATTACGTTCTTTATATAAGATATATATATATATATATATATATATATCATACTATTACCTATGATGTATAATTATTCAATTATTTTTGAAATATTATATTATATCAAATACAAATGAAGAAATTAATTTTTTTATAAATAATAAAAAATTATAATTGAATTAATTAATTATTTAATACAAGTACCAACTAATTTATTTCATTAATTTTTATCATGTACCTAGGCATTGAATTATTATTTTATTACATTATGATAAATATTTATAATTACTTAAGGATAAATAACAAAATGTTTGTTAATAACATATTACAATAATAAAATATTAATATAATTTTATTTTCAATTTTAAGTTCAACCAATTCAATCTCTAATCATGAAGTATCCATCAAAAATAACAATTCTATCAATACTACTACAATGAATCTTGTATTTCTACCACAGATGATGAGATAATTTCTACTGAAAGTAATTATTGTATAAAAAGTGGACACCACAAACAATCTTCAATGACTGTATTCACTTTCACATCTTTGTCAAAGTCTTCAAAATTAAAAATAGACAATGCTATAGCGTATTTTATATCATCAGATATGATGCCTTATAGCATTGTTGAAAAGGAAGGTTTTAAATTGTTTACAAAAGTTTTAAATCCAATTTACTAATTACCCAGCAGAAGTACTTTATCTAATAAAAGAATTCCAGATTTATTTAAGGCAACAAAGTTAAAAGTTGAACATATACTATCAGAAGTTCTTTTTTTATCAATAACTGAAATTTTGACATTGAATATTACTGAAACATAAGACATAACAATTTTGCGCTTGAATCATTATATAGGAAATTAAAATTATATATTTTTACAATATAACGCAGGTCAATCAATAATAATTACTTTAATTATGTGGTACTGTGAGTGGTTGATGTAAAGAACACTGTTGTTGGTATTCACAAAAGTAATGATATTTTTCTTAGGTGTAGAAATTGTTACTTCTTAGTGCTGTATCTGATGTGTATATATAACATAAGGCATTCAGTATTATCTAATAGTAAAAATAAAAAGTTATGGTATGCTTCTCTTCACCAATAAATGAACAAAAAGAAATTTAAATAAAAAAAAAATAAGAATATAAATGACCATTAGTTAGTTATAAATATTGTAAGGTAAATATAATTAGTAACTGTTAGAAGAATTTCTATGAGAGTTATTTTTTAATACCAATTTATGCCAATCATATACATAAAAAGTACTATATATAAAACAGTATAATTGTTTAATTGCTCATTTTTATAGCAGTGGCCGCAGTAGCTAATACTGAAATTAGTGCAAGCGTTAGAAAAGATATTCTGGTAGTTGTAGATGTTGAGCCTATGGGAAGGAATTTTATGAACATTTAAATCAAAATTATTATATAAGTAATATTCTTATGTGGAAAAATGGTAAATTACATAAAAATCCAAGTATAAATTAATAACAACAATAATATTGAGTAAATTAAAATTTAATGAAATAAAATATGCATTATTAAAGAAAAACTGAATGAGCATACATCTTAATAAATTATCTTATAAATAGAAAATAGAGACAGAAATTTATTTGCTAACATCTTCTTAATCTAATTTAGCAATACATAAATTATATTATGTTTACCGCACAATATAATATAATAAATTATAGATCTTTTGACATACACGACTTAAGATTTTCCTCATAATATGAATATATTTGTGAATACGTTAACAGTACAATATATGATTACTCTCATTCAAGAAAATTGACTTCAGAGATATATTTCATAATATTACTTCTTTATTATACTATAGTACTTATGTATTTTATTATATCCTTAAAAAAATATATATATAATATGAATGAAACATTCCTTACCAAAATAGTCCATTTATTTTTTTTGGAGCATTTCGACCAGTATTTATATATAAGGCACATTATGAACAAAAAAAATATTGCTATCACTACACCTAAACCCATCACTACTTCAAACTGTGGTCCTGAATTTTCCACATGGAAATCATCTTCAACGCCTGCAAATAAAGAGTATTGCATTCCCGTCATAACATTTATAGCATTGTTAACCATTGAATTACTTACTTCCAATAAAAGTACTTCTTTTATTGATAACGTGACCCAAGAAGTCTGTATTGTACTCTATGTAAACAAATAAAAGGGGTATAATATTAAAAATAGAATTTTTATAATCATTTTATATTTGAAATATGTTATTTTTATATATTAATACTGTTAATGGTTGAATGTTTTAATGAGGTTATACACTTATGTATGACATGAATATACATAATTAATATGCAAAAATCATATTTTTATAATATGTAATAGATCCAAAGTTATTGGCTGGGACAAACTTCGTGGAAAGTCCGGTATAGTTCATAATATGATCTTGAACTTTTAACTGTTAAAGACTAAATATAAATACTTATTTATTAAGTAGGTATTAATAAAAAATACAATCATACATAACATACTCGTCATATAAAATGATAAAGATCCTTCTATAAAAATGTGGAAATATAATTAATAGTTTACCTGGACAATGACGTTCGCAGATATCCTGATCGTAATTGTTTTCCATCTCATTGCAAAACGAATAACAATGGTGACATTGGTGATCGTGGGATAACAGAAATAAAAATTTGGGCACATGATTTCGCCGCATGGCTTGGACAACGTCGATACCGACGCGCCTTTTTGATCAAAAATCTGATGTCGCGCGTATAAATATATCATAAAAAATAATATTATTTAACCGCTCGTCATACAATTGTTGTCAATTAGTCGCAGAAAAAATATGAAAAGAATGCGAACTCGAATCACTTATTCACTTCGCGGCAGGCGGCAATCCGGCACAGTCATGTACATAAATACATCGGTAGATTATATAGCACTAAGACCATGACAAAATAAATAAATAAATAAAAGTTATTTCGTCATGACTAAAACGACACTAGCCTTAAACGTACCATAAAATACCATTAATTTTGTAAATCGAACCACAGACTATATACTTCATATAGAACAGACAAAACGGACTCTTCGAAAAGACATCGATGGAATTATAATTTTTGTCTGATATCCATAGACCTTATACTATGCTGATATCACTTTCAGGTGCACCACTAACATAATATAATATGCTATAAATAATTTTATTCTGTCTATATGGTCACTGCGATCCACGATTTTATGATGCATAGGTTCCCAAAATGTGACCAATGAAACAACCATGAATTAAGATACCGGGAAATAAGTGTAAAAAGTACCAACAAAACATTGTGATAAAAGGTTAATTTTGTAAAGCGGCAATCAATGAGTATCACAAACACAACCACAGATATATTTATTAAACTAGAGAGCCTTGATTATAATCTCTCTATAGATATAGGCTCTCTAGCCGACTCTGTTCAATAATTGAAGCAGAAGCACAGACTATATAAAAACTATCTTAATTCATGGAAACAACTATCTGAAACAGCTGGTCCTTTGAACAACTAGCGAACCATGTGGACAACTTACAATAGTTTTTACCATTTATTTATTTATATTTTCATATAATAAATTATTATTAATTAGAAATTTAGAAATAATAAAAAATAAAACCATAAATTTGGCGTGTATATAAAAACTAAAAACGTATACAATCTTATAATGTCTTTGGTATTCTCATACTAGCTCTTTCTCTCTCGCTCATATGTTTGCACCCCTTATCACTGTATAGTGTATTTGCTCGGTCCATTATTTTATACGTCTTTGGTTTCTGGTAGTAAGGGTGCGCTGTCGTAGTCATTAAGAAAGACGTGGCGAACTATTTCTCCTTTAACCTAACCTGCATTTGTTTTTGATTACAACAATTTTTTTTTTTTTAATTCCCCATATTTGAGTTGTCCTGAATTTTATGACCATTGAAAATTATTACTGGAGCGTGAATGCGTGATGGACCATTGATATCGCGGTCACACACAGGTCATTGCTGTTTAAGCGGTAGTTGTGCTCGTAATTCGCTGTTTCGTAGTTGTGTAAGATCGTGCCCAAAAATCGGTAAATTAAAGAAAAAAGGCGACCGTCGGCCTTCCAACAGGAGCCGAATAAACGTCTTCACGGAACAAATACCTACAACATCGAACGGTGGAAACGCTACTGTTACACGTTAGGTAAGGTTAGGTTAGCCGGCCTATCGTTCACGTCCCTGGCACCTGTCCAGTCCTCTGACAATAATATTGCATTGACAAAAGATTGCAGTCTGTCTCCGAATTCGAATACCAAGTTTACGACGTATAAGAGTACGACGAACCCGACCAAATGTACTTATCCTGGTCGTCTGGCTCAGAAGAAGAAATATCAGAGGTATGCGTTAAATAATATAATATAACATTTATTATTTTTATTAAATATGCACAAAGCACAATAGACTATAATACTACTTTAAATTTTACCTTTATTGTCGGCAATATTGCAATAAAATAATAAATTCAGTTTTATACTGAACTTGACGTTATTGTTATTTATGATCTTTTAGGGTTTTCATGAAAATTTGACCCTCCCAATATTCCGTTGTGTGAGGGGGCACCCTTTATCCAACTGGTTTCCGCCCAGTCTAGGCTTGGTTAGAGTAGATGTGTGCATGACAACCTAACCTAAAAAAAAAAAATTTAAAAAAAAAAGTAATTTCAAAAATATTTTCTCTTGTCAATTAAAGTTCGCTGTGACTCCTCTGTGAGAGGAAGTAATTCGTTCGCAGTTCGCTCGTCTATTATTACGGATCTTATTACACATGGTTGTAGTGAATTTGATTTCTTCAATATCTCGTCAATAACAATGGCGTTGTAGGTATATAATAATATGTATATGTGTATGTGTTGGTGCCTATACCTATATTATATTTTTTTTTTTATTTTGCTCCAGTCTGGAGTTAATCGCATTGAGATTTTTTTAATGTACATTAACACATAACGCTTCCACTCCTGCACCGTATTATATTGAATAGCATATGCATTATTCACGTTACCATGTTTATATTGTAACAATTATTAACATTTCATATTTATCTATTTCAAATTACTACCTAGTCAAATATCGTTTTGTTGTATTTTTGTGATTTGATTGAATTATGTTTTGACTATTAGGTTATTATAAGAACTAAAATCGTAAATATAAGGTATCTAAATATTTATTAAAAGGTAAATATGATGTTTAATATAAAAGTAAAAAATATACCTACTATAATAGTAGTAGATACTCATTAATATGTAGACAATTGTTTAGAAATATAATTGAGTATAATAATTAATAAGTGTACAGTTTTTACTAAATTCAAACCTTTTAAAATACGTATATTCAAAATATATTTATTTCAATTTAAAACAAATTTTTAGGTAGGTACGTCCTTTTATTAGTATATTACAATTTATGATATAAAATTACAACTATACCTGCTATAAATTTGTATTCTATTGGTATTTTGTATCTTCTTAATGTAATAAGTACATAATATTAAAAATTATCTAATTATTTTAGTTAGGTACCTAATTATAAATTTATACAAATCTATTACCTATTCTATTTTTTTAATTGTAGTTATTTTAACACATTTTGATAAATTTTATTTTTTTAATGTACAGTCAAATTCGCTTATAACAATCTTCTAGGGACCTAAGGAATGTGATCGTTATAACTGAACTTTGTTATATCCGGATCAAAAAAGTAACAAGATTTTTTTGAAAAATTGATTTAATAAACAAATTATTTACTGTATAATTTTATTTAAGATTACATATTTTAACATTCAAAATAATTATTTTGGTGAGAGTCACTTGTAGAATTTTTATTTAATTCAAAATAATTATAATTTTTAATAAAAGTTCATATTATATATAGTATATGTTTACGATTTTTTGAAAAATAATCTATTATAATGGTTTGTTTATAATTTGAAAAAGATTTTTTAACAAAATTAGAAATATTGTTTAATGTCATTAATACTTATGGTGTATTTATATCACTGTTTACTACCAAAACAAAAGTACACACCTGGTCAATATAAAAATACATTTCGAAATAGATAGTACTTTGAATATGATATCTTCACTCTCTTCGTTAGCTTGTTCACTTTCATCATGATTTGCATTCAAAATAGACTTGACAATTTCTTCTTCATCAGGTTCTTTGTTAGTCAAAAGAGCATCATCAACCTCCATAAAACTTTGTAAGTTTTCTTCAGAAAAGCATTCTGTGTCCAAATTATTGTCGCTTACTATTTCTGTTTTGTCATTTACCGAAGCCTTGAATCCAGCGTGGTGGAAACAGTTTCTTATTGTAGTGGTAGAAACATCATTCTGTGCATTGGAGATCATTAAAATTGGATCTAATAGTGAAATTTTAATATATTTTCCCGGTTCCTCTTGATTAATAATTTTGAGAACTAGTTTTTTCCGAAATTTTACTTTTAATGCTTTGATAATACTTGATCCATAGGTTGTAATACAGAGGTTGTGTTTGGAGGGAGAAAAACCAACTTTATGAATTCAGTTTGAATAAGAGGATGAGCTGGACAGTCAATAGGATATGCCGTTTTTCCTTTGCCAGTTATCCCATTCTTTTAACCAGTCGGAAAATATGTCTCTGGTCATCCATGCTTTTTTTATTGCTTCTGTAGTCAACTGTCAAATTTTTGACGTTTTTAAAACATCTCGGAATATTAGATTTTTCAACAATTGACGATTGTTTTTTGTAAGAACCAGTCATATTATATAAAGGCTACAAGAATCATGAGTCGCTTTTTAGATAATTTACCACCACTGCATGTTTCCCCTTTAAAATGTAATTTTTGAGATGGTGTTGGACAATAAAACAATCTGGTTTCATCAGCGTTATAAATGTCATAATTTTTATAATTTTTACACAAATTAGGCCAAACGTGTTCTAGCTAATTTTGCATAATACATAATTCTACATTTACAATTTTTTTTTTTTTTTTTTTTATGTAGCTGTTTAAACAATAAAAATAATAGCTAATCCTGCTATGGAAAGGATACAGGTCTAGAGGTATTTGGATATAGAAGTTATTGTTGAATTTTGATTAAAATTTGAATGCAATGATAAATCATTACATTCAGAAATAGATTTTGAGCGATGTTTATCATATAACATATTTATGTATTGGTTAAATAATTTTACATTCATATAGTCTCTATGTTCAATATGAATACCCTGATCTTACAGTATATCACTGAATCGTTTTTTGAATATAAGGATTTATCATTGCATTCAAATTTTAATTAAAATCCATCACTGCCCTCTTACACTTGTAACTCTTTGACAGTAGTATCAGTTGTTCTTTTTCATTATCAATATGAAATTTTTTTATTCTTACATTTTATAAAATCTCAATTATAGATCTTGGACAATCTATTGTTAAATTTGATAGTTTTATTTTTAGTAATTTTTTTATCAATATAAATATGAGTTTGTTAAAAAAAATTAAATTAGACTAATAGTATATTGACTTAATTTATAAATTTTATCTTTTTGTATTTTAGGTTGGATCTTTTGGTTTAGATCAAGATGACCTAGGTGGAGATTCTAATACTCGATTAAATTCAACCTTCCTAATAGCAACAGACGATACGGATACCGAACAAAGTATTGAAGGAGATCCAGATACCCATCGTCAGTTAGAAGCACTTCTCCAAGCGGCAGAGTCTATGCTTAGACCAAGTGAGGAGTTACTAATTTTAAATAATTTATTATTAAAAATAAATATGTTTTAATTAAATATATGAACTAATAGGTGGAAATGTACGTTTAGGTTTAAATAAACTTGGGGTACCAATTGAGACGACCACAGATCCTGAAGTGTTGTGTAAACTAACCAATAGTGTTTCTTGTGCTTTAGACGAGGCAGCAGTAGCACTGACACGAATGAGAGCAGAAACCAAAAATGAAAACAAGTATGTTGATAAAGCCCACCAAATTGTATAGACCAAAAAATTATTAAATCCAATTTCAGGACTTTAGTTGAAGCTTGTCATGATGGTGATGTTGGTGCTGTGCGTAAACTGTTAACCGAAGGTAGATCAGTTCATGAAACATCTGAAGAAGGTGAAAGTTTATTATCCCTTGCCTGCTCAGCAGGATATTACGAATTAGCTGAGGTAATTATTTGTAGATTTCAAATTTTTTATAATTTAATTAACAACAATGTTTTTGAAGTACGTATATGATTATTAAGTATTAATTTTGTGATTTGTGTTTTTAATAAAATATAAAAATAATCACTATTACTCAATTTTATTTTATTTAATTACAATTAAAATAGTCTACTCTTGGTAACTCAATGTTCACGGAGATAATAATTTGACATACTAAAAATTTCAAGTTCTCAAAAAATGTATTTATTTTTAAAATTAACTTACATTAATTTAGTAGTTATTTTTAGACAAATAAAAAAATATACATATCTACTTACATATTATACATATTTAAAAAAAATTGGTATAATATTAATAGTTTATTTTTTTTTTTTGGATTTTGGAGAATTGTAAGAATTATACATTGTTTATGTTTATTTAAAACATTTTTCTCTATTTTATTTCCTAATACCCGAGTGGTTTAATTTTATGTACTATGTATTCTTTGGTTTCAATGTATTTATGTAATTTTTCTAAAACAATTGTCACTTCGTTACTTGTAATGCGAGTCTTTGTACAATATATCAAAGACGATATCGTTTTTAATCCACAAATATCCAAATTTTCGGTAACAAGTCATGTCCTCGTCAGGTGTATTTTCATCGGACATTTTCCTGTCTATTTTTTTCCCCCATAAGATATTTACTCATCCAATAATAATTATCAATTATACAATAATGAAAATGGTAATCAAAACTAGATTAATATGTTTTATTATATAATGTATAATAAAGTGCGATAACAACTACAACTCACAAATGTAAATTATTAATATAATTTAATTTGTAATTTATTTTTTATGAAATTTATAATAATTTTTAGAATAAATATAATTCTGAATGCAATTAAATATATTTTTATATAATTAAAATACAAAAGTTTAAAGTATATTAAATAATCCCTGTTTATTATAAAACTAATTAATTATACCTTAGAGAGGTAAATATCTTATGTGAATATGTCCATGAATCAAATTTTCAGTGATGATATATGATTTAAAAGTTTTATAAATAGTTAACGTCTCTGTAAATCATCTCATTTGTCGTAATTATAATCAGTAGATTCATAAGAATTACTTTCAGTCGAAATTCAAAAACTTTTACTTTTAAATCGCGGTAATAAACTTTATTTTTTTTTTTTAATACCAAATTTGGATAAAAGAATTCAAACTGTGTAAATTTTGTTAAATTAATTATCGAATTAACAAGGTTATTTTAACATTAAGTGTTATTTAAAAGTGAATTTTATTGGAGATATTAAGAATTTAGAGTTACTGAGAGTTGACTAAATAATGATCAAGTAAAAAGTAATTAATTAAATTGAAATAATATCTTAGTTTTTATTAGCCATGCAAGCTAATGTTGATGATAGAGGTATTAAAGGTGGTTGTACTCCTCTTATGGAAGCCGCATCTTCAGGCTATGTGAAAATTGTTAGGTTATTACTTGCTCATGGAGCTGTTGTAAATGCTATAGCTTCGACGGGTTAGTATATATAATTAACTTATTGTTTAATTGTTACCTTTTTTATATAATTGATAATCTTATAGGTAATACGCCATTGATGTATGCATGTGCTGGAGGTCACGTTGAAACTGTAAAAGAACTTTTAAATTTTGGAGCTAATGTTGAAGATCACAATGAAATTGGTCATACACCTCTTATGGAAGCAGCAAGTGCTGGTCATGTTTTGGTAGCAAAAGTATGATTTTGTTAAAAATTAATATTTTTCATTTATATTTCTATATTATAACTAACTAACCAATTTATGAATATATAGATTTTATTGGAACATGGAGCGGGTATTAATACACATTCCAATGAGTCAAAAGAAAGCGCTTTAACATTAGCATGTTGCAAAGGTCATTTAGAAATGGTTCAATTTCTATTAGCTGCTGGAGCTAATCAAGTAATTTTAATTTTTTTATAAAAACAAAATAGTTAACATATATTTTTATTAAATAAAAATTAAATAATTTTTTTTGAAGGAACATAAAACAGATGAAAAGCATACTCCTTTAATGGAAGCATCAATGGTTGGTCATGTAGAAGTTGCTAGACTTTTACTAGATTCTGGTGCTCAAGTTAATATGTTAACTGATAGTTACGAGTCTCCACTTATTTTAGCAGTATATGGGGTCCATGTTGAGTGTGCATTATTATTAATAGATCGAGGTGCCAATATTGAAGAAGTTAATAATGCAGGTTATACACCCTTGATGGAAGCTGCTCGAGTAGGTCATGAAAATATGGTGTCTGTTTTATTGAGTAAAGGTAAATAAATGTTTATTTTTGAATATATTGGTGTGGTGTAAGTTACTATTTTTTTTTTTTTTTAATTTTTTATTACATTTAAAAGAATCTCCAATTATTTAATTGTTTTATTTAATTTGGTGAAAAATCTAGCATATGATCTTTGGGGTTTTAGCGGCAGTTATCCTTTCCTTGAAATTGATGATTATTCTGAGTCACAGACATCAATAAAATTTTTACCAATTACACTCATCTAATTTCCATCTTATGTACACCAATGGTTTACGGTTTGTTCACAGTTTACCTATACTTGTGACTTGTCATATTCCCATAAATAAAAGTCAAAAGTGGTCAGAGAACCTGTCACACTACCCAAGATACAGTGACAAATTCCATGACCTATGATTTCACTTCAAGGTGGACACGTTTAGCTCCTAGCTCATGTGATCATTTTATTTATGAGTATATGTAAAGCAGGGCTTCAAACCGTAATGATTTTTTTGTGGTGAATGATTTTAGTTCATCTACTATTCTTTTCGGTTTTAAAAACTGGTTAATATTGGTTTCATATTTTATAGTTTTTTAAAACCGTTTTCTAACCGGTTAATTTTGTTCTTTTAAAATATATGAATATAATTTTTTTTATTTAACAACTTTATAGGTACCTCAAACAGTTTGTTGTGATGGTTATGAATTAATTAACACATTTTTAAAATTTAATCTTTAATTACATTATTGTATAATATATAATATTATAAATTAAAATAAAGTAATATACTACAAAATAAAAAATAAAAATAACATAATAACTAGGGCCCGGAAGTTCATGCATTTGGATGTTTTTTCTGAGTGCATTAAAAAGTTGCTGGATGAGCGACAAATTTGAATCGCAACATAATGAGTTCAAAAATAAAATTTTAGTTTGCATATTTTCACATATTTTGAGGTTTATTACATAAACATGCATATTTTAAAATAAAATTGCTTTTTACTAAATTTACTTGTGTTATTTTTTTTTTTTGTTTCATTAATATTTCATGAAAATGTAAGATTTTTAGTATATTTTAAAATATATTTGTTGAAAAAATGACTATAAAAACATCGATAACATATCCGTAGAACTAATATTTGTAGAAACATCAGTAAATTGAATCCCATGTATACGGATAATTCAGATAATTCATAATATGATTTTAATTGATTTAATGATTGTTGCGACTCGTGATTGCGATATACAGGGTGAGTCTCGAGGATTTGACAAATAAAATAACTTTGGTTCTAGGCAATATTTTTTTATAAATTTTTTTTAAAATTATTCTTATACACTTGCACTACAATTATAGTACTTTAATTTTTTTTTTGTATCTAAATAAAAAATTTAAAAAATAACTTTATTTATTTTTTAATTTTTTAATTCAAAATAGCCATTTTGTAGATTTATATTTAAGTAAAATTTTGGCGTTAAAATTTTTTCTTAAAGTTTTTTCATTTATTTTTAATGATTTTTTGAAGTTATGAAAATATAATATTTTTTCATCATTTCAAATATAAAAGTTTACCGACTATTGTATCAAATTATCATTATTTAACTATTTTCTCTATGATATTCGCATGTACCACAATACCATCACGTGGCTAATGATAATTGATAATTATTGAAATAACTAAATGCAATAAACATTAATGAATAATGCATATTGTAGGTATTAATCACAAATATTAATAAATAGTTTATAATAATCGAAATACAATCACGACACCAAAAAGCACTATTTATATATTTTTAATCAATTAACAGTTATCAGTTTAATTTTAATCTTTATCTTTAACCACTCATTAAATATGACTATCAAATTATAAAATACAATATCATCTCATGGACAAAATAAACATTAATTTAATATTTCAAATAATCAAAAAGTATAATAACTTCAAAAAATCATTAAAAATAAATGAAAACACTTTA
Source organism: Tetraneura akinire (assembly GCA_021307375.1). Taxonomy (NCBI): domain Eukaryota; kingdom Metazoa; phylum Arthropoda; class Insecta; order Hemiptera; family Aphididae; genus Tetraneura; species Tetraneura akinire. Next base: position 950,779 of record JAIUCT010000030.1, read on the forward strand.
AGAAAAAATTTTAACGCCAAAATTTTTCTTAAATATAAATCTACAAAATGGCTATTTTGAATTAAAAAATTAAAAAATAAATAAAAAGTAATTTTTTAAATTTTGTATTTAAATACAAAAATAAAAATGAATGTACTATAATTGTAGCGCAGGAGTATAAGAATAATTTAAAATAAAAAATTATAAAAAAATATTGCCTAGAATCAGAGTTATTCCATTTGTCAAATCTTCGAGGCTCACTCTGTATATATTATATACCAATTAATATATAATTTTTATTATTTATATTAATTAAATTGTGCATATTTTCCACATCTTTCAATTATTATAACGAAAAAAACTTAAATGCATATTTAGTGCATATTTTAAAGATTTTAAGAGAATATTTGCATGCATATTTGGATAGTTTTTAATGCATGAACTTCCCGGCCCTAATAATAACTTATAAAATTTACCCGAAAATAAATTAACCGATCACTATCGAGTAGTATCATTGACGATAACACAATAATTAAAGGCGGTATGTAATATAATGCGTTATTGGTTATTATTAATCGTTATCGCGTATTTTCTATAAAGTATAAATAGTGTGGTGGGAAATTAGTAGCCAGACCACAGATATACACAATAACTATATATAAATATCTGTGAGCCAAACTGAAATATTAATAAATCGTCGTCCGTGCATACCATTATAATTTTTCATATATTATTATTACAAACAACACAGTCAGACCAACTTAACAAAATCTGTAAAATTAAATATTTTTATTCATAATTAAATATTTATTTATTACCGTTTGAGAACTAAAAATATTTCTGGTTAACTATTTGGTTTTCGTTCTATAAAATAATTAATTGTAGTTCCGTTTTTGTTTTCGTTCATATAAATTTTCCAATAAAACCGGTTAATAACAAAAACTGTTTTAACCGTTTTGAAGCCCTGATGTAAAGTCATAATTTAATATGTGAACAAACTATGAACCATTGCTGAACTTAAGACGGAAATTAGACAAGTGTAATTGGTTATATTAATATTGATGCCTGTGGCCGAGTGATTGTAAATTTCAAGGAAAAGATAACCATTACTCTAAAGGTTAGGATGCTGTGATTTTTTACCTTTAAATCAGAAATTCATGTAAAGGAAAAAATAAATAAAATTTGATTTATTTTTAATTAAGTTATCTTATTTTCAAAAAGATAGTAACTTATGTCGCACTTCCTAAATAATATATATTCTTATTAGAAATATATTTATTTATGTAGGAGCAAATATTAATGCTCAGTGTGAAACGACTCGAGAGACAGCTTTGACCTTAGCATGTTGTGGTGGATTTATGGATGTAGCTGATTTTTTAATAAAAAATGGTGCAAATTTGGAATTTGGAATTTATACTCCATTAATGGAAGCTGCTCGAGAAGGGCATATCAATTTGGTTCGATACCTTTTAGAAAGTGGAGCAGATGTACATGCTCAAACTTTATCATTTGATACGGCTTTGACCTATGCTTGTGAAAAAAAACATACTGATGTTGCTGATTTGTTATTGCAATTTGGGGCTAATCTTGTAAGTGTTTATTAGATAATTTAATAATATAATTATATTTATTTCTATTTTGTAAGGAACATGAATCTGAAGGTGGTCTTACTCCTTTAATGAGAGCATGCAGAGCTGGTCATTTGTGTATGGTTCTATTTCTAATATCTAAAAATGCTGATATTAATAGAATAACTGCCAATAATGATCATACACCATTGTCTCTTGCTTGTGCTGGTGGACATTTAGCAGTGGTTGAAGTTCTTCTTGTCCATTCAGCTGATCCTTTCCATAAATTAAAAGAAAATTCTACTATGGTTATTGAAGCAGCCAAAGGAGGACATACTACTATTGTAAAATTGTTACTAGATTATCCACATTCAGTTATGTTAACACCTCCTGTATCTCCTGTACTTTACTCTGTTATTCCTGTTCAAGAAGTTCCAGTTGTTAATGATTCAGCATTGTATGAAACACACCTCGTGTCTAAGGCTCATGCAATTGCAGGCAGATTAGTGGAGAATTACGGAAATGCAAAACATAACGCTAATGCTTCTATACAAAAAACTATAAATAGAAAAGCACAACTCAATACATCAAATAGTTCATCTAATATTCAGGTAAGACTAAAATACAATTTTAATTGATAATGTAAATTAAATATTTTATACATGTTATTTTAGTTTAAACTAGAAACACCAAATGAAAACATAACTGTTAAAGCTAGTACTCCTACATCCAAACCTCTTATTAATGCAATTGAGCAAGAATTATTTCAAAGGCAGTTAATTGCAGATGATATTCAACAAGTGTGTACTGGTAGTGTACGTATTATCAATTAATTTGTAAATATAATTCAATATTTGTTGAGGTAGACACTAATTATTCTTTGTAGAATGTTGAAAAAGTACTGCAAGAAAATGGAAGCCTTACAAAGATAACACCCCAATTATCTGGTATTTTAGATTCAAGCACTTCATCCAATGGTTCAAATTCGGGTACTTTATAAATAGTATTAATTAAACATATTGTTTCTCAGAAATTGTTACAAGTTTTTTAGTAATAAATGTGGTTTTATTGTTTTTGAAACAGAAACTTCGATATGTAATACATCTGTGGTTTCCCCAAAAATAGAATTGTCAAAAATTAATACTAGCCAACCAGTATCTACTAGTTTAGATGTAGTTCAGCCAACTGCTAAATTTAAAAAGAAACAATCACAACAAATTTCAGGAAATTCTAATAATGAACCTTTATCCCAAGCAACATTGGGTGCTAATTATGCTAGAGGAGTTATGGCAGGAGATGCAGCAATGAAACCACAATTTAAAGCAGAAGTATGTATAAATTTAAATTTGTAGCATAAAAAATATGTTATGTTATAGGAGAAGTTTATATCGAGTGTAGTAAATTAATAAATAATTTTATCTAAAACAAAATTTTGTTGGAAGTTTAGTCATTGTTGTTATATATATATTTCTTTTAATTTTTAGTTTATTGAGAGACATTCAGGTGATGGATGTGATAAGGAGGCAGCTCGAATGATAAAATTTTGTGAAGAGCAAACAGCTAAACGTGGTGAAGATGGACATACAAATCTTAAAGAATTAACGAATAGTTCTCTTATGAGTGAACATATTTTAAAAGTCCGTAAAGATCTTCAAATTCCTGATAATATGGTGAAAGATTTATTACCTCTATCTGGAGCTTTACATGATAGTTTACCTCATAGCTCAGCTGGATTATTACCAATATCTAGTGAACTAATTACACAATTTGATTTAAAAGGTTTAAATTATATTGATGCAGACCTTATAGAAAATTTAGTTACTAAATCTCTCACTCTTGAAGAACTACAAAATTGTAAGTTATTTCGTAGATTATATTCAAGTAACATAATATATTATTATACTTTTATTTATGTTTTAGTTCCAAATATTGATGAACGAATACAAAAAGAAATTCCAAAACATCGTTGCAATATCAATTCTTCAGAATCTGGATTAAGCAGTACATTTTCTTCTCAGTCATTTATAGTAAACTATTATATTTTAATGTAATATTGTTTATTATACATATTGTATCTTTTTGTTTTAGAATCATGTTCAAAATCAAACATCTATTGATTTTAGAAATAAAAATGTATCATCAATGGATATAACTAATTTTGCAGGAGCTGTTTCACAACTCATTTTGGGTAAATATAATATATAATGCATAATTTCCTAAACTAATAAATTCTGATAGGACGGGATTCCATTAACTTTTTTTAAATATTGAAAATTGAAATAATAAATATTATTCCTAATTTAATATTTTTTTAATGATTATAAAAAGTACTTTTAAATTTAATTTATTAATTTTTAAAGATAAAAACTATGGTTAATGGTTAGACATTTTTTAATTGAGATAAGTTTATAAACTTCATATTTTAAGAGATTCGTCAGAGGAATTGAACGGACAAAATTTGATGAAAATGATTTATGATTTTGTGTTTTTGAAAGTTATTATTTGAATTACAATTTTTCTTTTTTTTTTTATTAGAGCCTTTATTATAACATATTACAGATCGACAACTTAAATTTTAACATTGATTAATAAGAGTGACAAAAGAAAAGAAATAAAAATAAACAATCAAACAGGCAAAAGCGAGATATTAAACAAGAATAACAGCATTAAATTAAGAAACCAGCGTTAAAGATGAAATAAATTAAGATATTAATATGAGTAGAGCAGAGTTGGGGAGAAGTAAGGAATAGCCAAAACCTTTTTTTATGTGAAAAGAGTACAGTGGTTGTGAAAGAGAAAAGGGAAATAAAAAATATTGAGATAAAAATCATAATCTGCTGAGAAGGAATGTAGAGTGCATGAAGGAGAAGAATTAAGTGATATAAATGGATAGAAAGAAGATTGTGACCAAAACGAAGACTAGAGAATTTAACAATTGTGTCTCTGGGGAGGTCAAGGTACCAGAACCATAGTTTTTGGCGAATGTCTAGGGAGCTGGTTCTAAACTATTTTGCATAGTGTGGTAGAAGAGGAAGAGAAATAGAATAGCAAACCCTTAAGAACATTTAAAAAAAAAAAAAAAAATATTAAACTTCAAAACTTGAGAACATTTTGGATATTAACATAGATATTTTACATAGTAATAATAATTTAGAAAGTTTATATTAATGTTGAAATAAGTGTGTGTTTTAATAAATATGGGAATTTCATAGTATTTATATCTTAATGAACTTTGCTTAGAATCGTTTTATCTAACGGTTTTTTTTATTGCATTCAAATTTTAATCAATATACAACACTATTCTATACCATCATCATTATTTTTTCCATTATTGTATCCCATCCTATTGTGGCATGTCTAATAATCAAACCAAGACTAGCACCAAGAAACAATAATTTTTTTGTATCTGGTTAGAAGTTGGTTGTGATAGTTTAAAAGTTTGACATATAATCCTCTCACACTAGCTTAACTGACAAATTAATAAATTTAGTGTGCTATTGTAATAACAGCTCTAAGACTATAAATATAAAGATGATGTGTATAACATTTCTAGTCATTATATTTCATAATGTCATATAATTAATATAGTTAGTTTTTATACCCAATAAAATGTATTATTGTCTTTATTCTGTTGGGCTCAAATAGGAAAATAAGAAAAAAATTATAAATTAATTGATTTGGATTTAAATATAATCATTAATCAGTAATAAAAATGACATAAAATATATTTTATGTAGAATCTACAATGGCCTAGTTTGGTCATCAATTCTTCATCAAATGAAATTAAAATACTCTTCATATTAATGTATATAATATATATTAATTATTGGATAAAGAAACTATAGTAGATTAAAAGCAATGTGATGATAACATTTAGAAGTGATTAAAAATACCAGAATGAATAATTATAAAATCCAAGGGAAAAAATGCTAGCATGCAATTTGTTATAAATTGAAAGGGGTAATTATTAATATTGGAGATAACAATAGAATAAATATGGAAGTTAGTTTATTAATTATTTGAAACATTAATTGAAGGTCCTAAAATAATCTGCGAAATTTTTTTAATAAAAGAAGATAGTGAAGAAAATGTAAAAAATGAATCAACATGTTAAAAAATAATAATTCATACAAAAAAAAGTATTTAGAAACTTTTTAAAACTAGGTCTAAATTTTTATATATAATTTCACCATAGATATGGTTTTAAGACCAGATTTTAAAGTACCAGGAAATTGATATTGTTTATTATTTTTAATAAGATATTTATAAAGAACTTTAAAGATACAGAGGAACAGATATTTACAAACGAAACTGTCATTACCATTGCCTGAAAGATATATGGATAGTACAATATATTAAATTATAGACAATAATAAATGTGAATTTGCAACATACGACATGCCACATATTTTTTTAACATATTAGAAATACTCTACACATTTAGAAGAATAATTATTATTATTATAATATTATTTTATATATATTATCGTTAAAAAACTCTAATTACACAATTTTTTATTAACCCAAGATAATAGGGACGTCATATAAGAGTATGAAAAACAAATGGTAGTCTAATTAATACTATTTGAATTCATTATAAAATATCAAAACTCTCCTAATACTTGGTACTTATAATGTAGGTAAATGCATTCTGATAGAAGAGACTAATGCTAATTTTTAAAATAAATTTATACTTCTCGTATATTAAAGAAAATTAAATATTTTTAATGCAAGCTGATTTGATAAATCCAAAATGCTAATGAATTATATATTTGATATAGTGTTAATGTATAGCCAGGTTAATTATTTATTAATTACTTTTCAATAGTAAATTGCAGGTGTATGCATTTTTGATCTTTATTATAATATATGTATTAATTTTTTTGTGTTATTAAATTAAAAATTGTTGTAAATAAAATGTTTAATATATTTAAAAATTATTTTAGATGAAACTACAGTGCAACAACAACCAACTACTCCAACAATACTTACGTTAAATAATTGTATGCCAACACAATCTGAATTGAATAACACCCCATCATCTAATTCTGTTGCCCAATCGGATGTCCCTAGCTCCAGTAAGAAATATTTTAATTTTTTTTATTTCATTTTAGAGGGGATATTACTAATTACAAATATATTTGAAAATTAATAAAATATAATTTATTTTATTTTTCAGGATTTTCTACCACTACTGGAGAATCATATGGCAGTGATGCTGATATATCATATGAAATTAATGTTGATTCTCAAACAGAAAGTAACCATGATACAGCACTAACAGTTGCTTGTGCTGGTGGACATGAAGAACTAGTTAAACTACTATTAGTTCGAGGTGCAAATATTGAACATAGAGACAAAAAAGGATTTACACCATTAATATTAGCTGCTAGTAGGGGTTTCGATAAAATTGTTGAAATTCTTTTAAATAATGCTGCTAACATGGAAGCAGAGACTGTACAAACCAAAGATACACCTTTATCGATAGCATGTTCTCGTGGTCATCATGAAGTAAGAAATTCATTAAATTATTGAATTTATTGTAGTTACAATTATTTTTGAGTATTAACTATACTTTAGGTTTGTGAATTGTTACTTCAAAGGGGAGCAAACAAAGAACATAGAAATGTTTCTGATCATACCTGCTTGAGTTTAGCTGCATCTGCTGGGTATGTTAACATAATTAAATTGTTATTAAATAATGGAGCTGAAATTAATTCTCAAACGGGATCCAAGTTGGGAATTTCACCTTTAATGTTAGCTGGTGTAAATGGTCATACAGGTTAGCAAATTTATTACTTTTTTTAACCTATATATATATATATATATATTAAAAAAAAATTTTAGCTGCTATCAAGTTATTATTAGATATGGGAAGTGATATAAATGCTCAAATTGAAACAAACGGAAATACTGCACTTACATTAGCTTGTTCTCAAGGCAGACATGAAGTTGTCTCATTACTATTGGATAGAAAAGCTAATGTAGAACACAGAACTAAAGTATATTTGTTCAATTATATTTTTGTGTAGTTAATTAAAATATTTATGTATTAGGATGGGTTAACTCCTTTAATGGAAGCAGCTGGTGGTGGCTATGTAGAAGTTGTTAGAGTACTAATTGATAAAGGTGCTGATGTAAATGCTAATCCTGTTCTATCTTCTCGTAATACTGCTCTTATAATTGCTGCAGATAAAGGTCATGTGCGAGTTGTGGAATTATTATTAGAAAAGTATGTGTAATATAAATATGTATTATAATTGTATAAGTATCATAATCTTATATTATATCATAACAATTTACATATAATATGTTCTTTTACTACTAAAGAGTAATAAATATTATTATAGAAGTGCATATGTTGAAGTTAAAAATAAGAAAGGAAATTCTCCATTGTGGTTAGCTGCTAATGGTGGTCATTTAGGTGTAATTGAATTACTCTATAAAGTTGGTGCCAATATTGATTCTCAAGATAATAGAAAAGTTACCTGCTTAATGGCTGCTTTTCGTAAAGGACATTTAAAAGTGGTGAGGTGGATGGTAAATCATGTATCTCAATTGCCTAGTAATCAAGAAATGACACGTTTACTTACTACATTAAGTGATAAAGTATGTTACATTACATGGGCGTAGTTTGATAAAATTTTCTAGGGGGGCTATTGCCCCAAGATATATATTTTTTAAACTAACTAATTAATCGGTAATGTCATTTTATTTTAGAGAAATAAATAACAAATATAAAAAAATAATTTATATTTTACATTTCATATTTTATTACAATCATAATTTAAATTTTAAACGAAATGTAATAATCTTTATTTTTTAGAAAGCACCGTAAATAGTCAGCCGTCCGGTCGTTTTATTTGTATTGTGTATGATTCTATTTTATTTTTATATAGCCTTATGGCTTATAGGTTTTTTCAAAATATATATCATGTAATAAATAATAACTATAATAATTATCTTAAAAAAATAAATACAAAATATACCTATATAATATTAATTTATTGATAAAATAAAATTACAGTTGAAAATTAAATTAGTATAATTAAGATATGAAATCTAGTTCAATAGAAATTAGTAGATTACAATTTTAGGGGGGCTACGAGTGGTTCTGAGGGGGCTGTAGCCCACCCTGCCCCCTATCCAACTACGCCCATGTTACCTTATTATTATAATTAAACTTCATGAATTTTAATTTTTAATATTATAGGAGTCAATTGATAAGTGTCATGATTGTATGCTTGCTATTTGGATATCAAGAGAACAACAAGCAGCTAGAGCCAATAAGAATGCTTCTATATTACTTGAAGAACTTGATATGGAAAAAACTAAAGAAGAATTGAAAAAGGCCTCAGCTGCTCGTCGTAAAATGAAAAAGAAAAAGAAAAAACAAGCTAAAAGTGGCAAGAAAGTAGAAGAAGAAACTGAAGATAAGAATGAATATCAAGAAAATGAAGATGACGATGAAGATGAAGACGATGAAAAAGTGCCTGTTAAAGGTATACTTTATTAATTTTTCAATGCTATTTTATATCATTTAATAATATTGTGTATTAATATTATATATATATATATAAATAGTATTGGTTGAAATGAAGAAAAAAGGAAAAGTTACAGTACTGAATAATGTAATATTGACCGATGTTAAGGAGGGTGATAGTGGTATTGATGCCAATAGTCAAGGCAATTGTAGTAGTACAGATGCTAAAAATGCTGTTGTTGCTACTACTGTTACTGCAACACGAGTAGTATCTCAGTCTCGAAATTCAACACTTAATAAAAAAGAAAAGAAAAAGAAAGGAAAAGAAGTAACTGTAGAAGATAAAATTATTCCTTTGTCTTCAAATATTAAGTTAACTACTGATTCTGCTGCAACTCAAACAAACACTAAATTGAATATATCTCAAACAAAAACAATTAAGGTTAGTTTATGTTATAAATTTTGTGCATACATTTTAAAAAATTATCTCATTAACTTAAATATTTAAAGTTATATTTAACAGAATAATTCTGGTTTTTAGCTAGGCTATCTTTCTTTTAACTTTTCCTTTTTTGCATTCTTCAATCTTCATTACTTTATTTATAACGCATTTACAGTAAAACCTCAATTATCCGAATCAATTATGGACCACACCTAGTTCAGATATGTGAATGTTCCGGTATTGGAATAGTTTTTATATTCATTATATAGATAAATGTAATAAATCATTACTAATAATATTAAATTCTTTTAACATCAGAATTAAAAATATCGACTATTGAATGTTATATATGTATACTAGCTGAATTACCCGGCTTCGCCCGTGTGTAGTTTAAATTAAATTCTTAAATCAACACAAATTGTTGTGTTTTAAAGAAAAAAAATAGGTACTTTACTTCATGCTATCAAGTGCTAAAAAAGTAGTAGTTGCTGAATTATAAAGACAACAAAAATAATAATAATAGTATTTACAAATGATACTAATGATTCTAATGAAACTATACACATATTGTTATTAAAAAATGTTTCTTTAATTATATATAACTTTTTTTATGAATATTTACAAATGATACGAAGTTGCTCAATTCTAATATGGTTTAAGTCAAAACCTCTTGGTATATCACATTTAGAGTTTTATTTTGTGGTACATAAACGTACAAATGGTCAGGTCTTCCAACTCTAGAAAATGCCACATACAATTGTCCGTGTAAGAAACAGTTATTTTCTAAATCTACACCACAATAAGTTAAAGTCTGACCTTGAGCTTTGTTTATTGTCATAACAGACTTTTATTGGAAACTGAACTCTTCTAAACTTAACTGGAAAATTATTGGGGTATAATTATGGTATTTTCAGTATAAATATTTTTTTCTCCCTTAGCACATCCGGTCAAAATTTCAGCTTCGATTACATTTTTTGTAAGAGTGGTGACACGAAGCCTGAGCCGTTCTGTCTCAATTTTCGCGTACATGTCTACCAAATACATGTTAAATAACATTTTTTTTTTATCTGCTTCATTTTTCATGGGATCAAATTTCAGAATAGCGATGTTGTGTCCGTCCTCGCCACGACAGAAAATTAGAGGTATTGTAGGGCATCATATGATCTATGTAATTCATTTATACGTTTCAACGTATTATTTTGACCATTAAGAACTATATCACGCGTTTTGAATTGTTGACCGTCTATTACGATACAGACTTCATTAACTGAAGGTGCATTAAAACGTCCAAGATGATTGCCATAGGTTACTCGTTCTGCATGTATAACTATATTTAAGTTTTCCATATTTTCATATTCATGTGAATCTATAGCAGCCTTAAAATTTATTATAAGATTGTTATGTAAATGAAGCATTTTTTGTAACTCGATTACAATTATGGGGTCAAGGTTAGGAATATTTTTATACCAAAATTCAGCTTCGGAATTGTCATTGCCTACAAAGTATATTTGTAAAAACTTTGGTTCACTTGAATGCACAGGGAACAAACTAAATTATGTATTGCTAAGGCAGCAGTACAGTGGTTTTTACACATAATGTAAATGATATTTATTACAAATTAAAATATATTATTATTATATTATTTTCTTTCTATTTTTGTTTTATTTCTCTTATCTGGTTACCATGCAACATGTCTCTTATTTTTGCCAATTTCAGCCCTTTAAAATCAAAATTTTGAAAATCGGGCGACGTGATGACAGGTATTTGGAACAACTTTGTGAAAAAAAATTGGAAAAAAGTTAAATAGTGTCGTCACAAAATTGGTACATAAAAAAGGCCTGTTCTTTTATATATATAAGGATTATACAGGCAAAATAGGAAATATATTTTAAAACTACTTCTTATAGTTTTCAAGTGTAGGGATAGTTTGCTTGGCTCACTTCCTTATGTGTCTATTCACAACACTTTTTGTGTTAACATAAGTAACTAAAACATGTCAACCTAATAACTATTTCTGTAAACCTGATACTGCAGTTGGGGGTTTTGTATGACCTAACTTCGAAAGACGGTATCATACATTAACTTAATGTTCAATGCGTACATTGCATACAAACACACAATGGCTGATTTCCTACATATATATGTACTTTATATTTTCTAAGTACTACACATGTGTAGTGAATACAATATTGAAAAAAAACTATAAAATAATATGCTAGCTTAATATTGACGTGTGAATAAATATATCATGTATTTATACTTGCAAACAATTCTCTATTTACATTTCTCTTTTAGATTCTGAGCGAAGTGAAGAATGTGGTCAGAATACGATTGAGCACGATTGGACCTTTTTTGTATACGATTGAGCACACACTATTGTTAAGAGTAACTAGCTACCTGCACCCGAAAAACAACACGATTGAGCACTATTTCTTGTGCGGCGTTGCCATATTTATTTAAAAAAAATAAAGTCGTAATTTATGTAATAAAATAAAATTTAAAAAAAAAATCATATTACTTATATATGTTAAAATATAATTAAAATAATAATTCATGTACCTAATAAAATAAAATTTTTAAAAAAAATCATATTACTTATAAATATTAATTCCCTGGTAACGTAAACCAACATATTCCAAATATTTAATTAAATTTTTCGGAGTTTTATTAATAATACACTCCATATATTTATTTATTATATTACTTATTTTTTCAATTTCACATTTTGGTATTTTTTAAATTTTTTACACAATTTTAAACACCGAGTTGTGTGAAAATTCCCGTCAATAAACACGACTGTTATAGTACGATAACGGTTTATCGGAAATTAATACATAACATAAAGTGTTAAAATATCTAGATAAAAATTATACTATACGAGTACATCTTTTCAAAACGAAAGAAGTTTGGCAACGTTTTCAATACTTCAAAAATATTTTTAAATTTTGAACGTGCTCAATCGTAAGGTCAAAAAGCAGGTAAAAAAACGTACCGTGCTCAATCGTATGGCATCCAAGAATGTATTGGTTTTACAATGATGTGTGTCTTTTTTGTTTCTTTTGTTTTTAAGTATGAAGACACTTTTACTATCCGAAATAGTGTTCCGATTATCACGAATAGCATGTTTCCGGTAAGAAAGTGGATGGGATGTAGTTGGTACTTTATTTAGGTAATTTTTCGAATTTCTCAAAATTAACCCTGAGCGGTAGAACGAAAAAATGACAAATATATGGCATTTTTCACGAAAAATGAAATTTTGACAAATTCGATTTCAATATTTCACAATAACTCGGGCAATTTTGAAGATAGAGACTTGAAAATTGTTTTGGGTATTTCCATAGCTACTATTTATATGTTGCAAAATTTTGGAACTGTTTAGTTAATTTTTCTACTCGTACAAAATATAGGACATTGAATATTTCGTAAAATTCTTGTTTTTACGTATATAATGTTTGATTAAATTGGCAATTTTTGGTATTAAGGTTTGAAAATTGTACCTGAAGTATACTTACATATTACTTAACATCATACTAAAATATTAGAAATATCCCTAGTCTCAATTTCTTTTTATAACTGTTTTAAGTTGATATTTTTAGTTCAAACAAATATTCTTCTTATGATTTCTCAATACTTACTTTCACAATAAAAATTAATAGAAAAACCAATAAATTTGGAAATATTTTGAAAATATTATTGAAGCATACTGATATATATCTAAACATATTTCCGAAATATTATGAAATTCTCAACACTCAATTTTCTAAGCGGTAAAAAAAACGACGAAAAAATAACGAAAAACGGCATTTTTCACAAAAACTGAAATTTCGACGAATTCAATTTCAATAGTTCACGATAACTCAGGCAATTTTTAAGATAGAGACTTGTAAAACTTTTTGGGTGTTTACATATCTACTATATATATGTGGTAAAATTTTGGAACCGTTACGTTCATTTTTCTACAAAATACAGGGCATTGAATATTTTGTTTTTATGTATATAATATTTGATAAAAATGACAATTTTGGGCATTGAGGTCTGAAAATTTTACTGAAGTATGTATGCATATTACTTAATATCATATCAAAATATTAGAAAAATCTCTTATCTCAGTTCCTTTTATAGCCGTTTTAAGTTGAAATTTCAGTAAAATCAATATTTAAATTATTTATATGGATTTTCCTTATTATATTACAATATTTTACAATAATGTAAAATAAAATTGACAAATATTTTTTTAAAAATTTAAAAATTTAATTTTAGCTGAATTACATTTTACTTAACTTATTACAATTAATTGTGAATTATTACATTTACGGTTATTTTTTATAACTGTTTAAAGTTTAAAAAAGAAGAGCTGATACTCCTGCCGCAGGGATACAGTTGTACAAATCATAGTGTTTAATTTGAATTAGAATTTGAATGCAATGATATACTATTGCATTTGAAAAAAGTATTTTAAGCAAAGTTCTATGAGATATGGGCCTTTAGGTGACGAGGGATTTTATGAGCATTTCTCTTGAACTTAGAGACTTGAAAATTTTATAGGGTGTTCATTTATGTACTAAATGTATACCTATATGATGGTCCCTATATTTGTGGTAAAATTTTACGTTTTTAATATTTAATAAAGAAATGTCAAAATTAGAAAAAAAGTTGATATTTTTAGTTCAAACGAAAATTATAATCTGACTGAACTTCGATCAGAATCGTTTTTTCGAAGGCGATGGTTTTTTGCGATTATTGCATTCAAATTCTAATTAAAGTTAAACGCTATAATTCTCACGCCTGTATCCCATGCGGCAGGAGTATCAGCTTTTCTTTTTCATTCTTTATTTAAAATTTTAAATATTAAATTGTGATAATGATAAAATTGGTATACGGACACATGTGTTTGAGCACTTTGACACATTAATTTTTAGATTTTGTACAATAAAGCATTAGAATATGCTAATCTCAGTTTTGATAATAAAGGGTACTGATAATGGAAGTTTGGATAATTGTGGTAATACATAATATAATCATTTTATAAAAATCTAACTTATAGTGAAACAATATAAAATTTTGATTTTAAAATGTTAACATATATTATAAATCTTAAATTGTTATAGACAGCAGGGGTGTATTTATATAAAAGGATGTCCCAAAGTGCCTTGGTCCTGTATTTTCTTATACTATATAAAAAAAAAAAATTTAAAAATTAAACTTATTTATAAATAGATATATTATTATATTATATCCATATATTTAATTTTAATTATATTATAAGAGTTATTACTTACATTTAAAAAAAAATTATATACATATATTAAGCAAAAAAATTTTAATGTATTATATCTATTTTTATACATTCCTAATAACTAATTATATCTTATATATTTTTTGCCCCCCCCCCCACCATTGAAGTTTTTAAATATGCCCTATTAATGAATATATTTTTATATAAATTTATTCATTTAGGTTTTTTTTTAAAATTTGATTAATATTTCCCAAATAATAAATGTTCCAAGTCTAAATTATAGATGTGAAAAGTATGTGTTATATCAAAGATCATATTCAACATATTATGTATTTATTTACGAGTTTCAACCACAAATTAAGATATACAGGACTGGAAACTAACATTGTACTATCGGTACTATTCTTATTATATTATATTGACATTATATTAAATTGTTGAAATGATAAAATCAACATAAAGGAATTTGATATTTATTATAATAAATTCACTAAATTAAATTAATAGAACTTGAAAACTATGTGTTCAATTATCAAAATATTTAGAGTCTTAATTGTGCACTACTTCAATCTGTTTATTTTAATCCTGTATATCTTAGTTTGTGGTTTCAACTAAGATGTCACCACACATGTCTCTGTTACCATTTGAATAATAAATTTTTATATTGATTGAGGTAGAAATATTGAAACTAAAAATTATAGAATTACATTTTTGAATTATTTTTTTCCTAAAATTACTTTTCTAAGATGCATACTAGATTAAGATTAATTATTTCTTATTTTAGGAGAAAAAAAATCAAACTAATTCAACACAAATGAAAGTTGTTACACCTCCTACCAAAACCGAAATAACATCACAAGTAATTATTAAAAATGCACAAACTAAATCAAACGGTCAACAACCCAATAATAGTATAACCAATACACGTAAAAAATCTATAAAAACTAATAATTATAAAGGAAATAATAAAGTGGTAAATAATATGGTATTTGAATCAACTCAAAATCTAGCTGCTCGAGATGATTTTGAAGCTATAGGAAGTGAAAATTTTCTTGTTGAGCATAAAAAACAACAGTAAGAATATTTTGATATTTATAATATTATTATGCATTTGGTATTATATTTATTTATATTTAGAGCTGAAGAATATACACATGTTAGTATTAAAAATTATAATGTTAGTCCAGTGAAACAAACCCGTGGCCGTGAAGAAGGATGGAAAGAGGTTGTTAGAACTCCATATCTTGAATCTCCATATAGAAGTAAAAAAGTGTCTGTGCCATTAAATGCAATTACTCGTGTAATTGGTCGTGGTGGAAGTAATGTAAATGCTATAAGAGCTTCAACAGGAGCATTAATTGAAATAGATAATCAAAGTAAAGGACAAGGAGAAAGAATAATTACTATAAAGTTAGTTAATAATATATTAAAATTGAATTTTTTTTTTAACATTTAACAATATTTATTCATTTTCATTAGAGGGTCTACTGATGTCACTAAACAAGCTCATGACTTAATTGATATGCTTATTAAGGACCCAGAAGTAAATATTATGAGTGTTATTGCAAAGAATCCTAAAGTTACTAGTGCTTGGGATAAGTCTGTGGTAATAATATTTATATATATTAATTATTTACTGACTAGTAATTATTATTATTATTTTTTATTCATATAGAAAAATGCTAAAGCAAAGACTGCTGCAGCAGCTTTACCACAAAAACCTGTTGTCAGTCAACCAATTACTATTACTACTACTAAATTTATACCACGTAAGTTGAAGAATAAAACAATAAAATATTAAATGAAATATTTGGCATTTAAATAATTATAAATGTGCATTTATATATATATATATATCGTCGGTTAAAAGGCTATTTGCTGTAAGCGACACTTGGTACCCAGCATTGTAGACGACGTTCTAACAGATCCATAGATAGTTTTCATGCAGCGATATCATTATTTTATAACGTGTTATCAATAATCAAACTTTATGCTGTAAGCGACAGGTGTGAAAAAAGTGCTGTGTAAGCGACAAAATTTGATTTAAGTTTATTGAATGAGCAGTAAACGACATAATAATTTTGTATTAAGCGCCCAAATAATGATGTATACGCCATATTGTCGCTTACAACAGTTTAATTTGTCGCCTACAGCATTTTTGTTGTATAAACAAATGTGTCGTAAGTAATAGATAAGAAAAAAAATGCGGTAAGCGACATCGATTTTTAGGTTAGTTCAATTTGATCATAATAATCATAGATAATGTAAGACAGCTGTATATTTTGGAGGTAGTATAATATAACGATTAAAACCGCCAAATAATTTATGATAATAAATAATAATTATTATATTATTGTTTATATTGATGATAATAATAAAGTAATCATTAAATTTGTTGAAGAGAACTTGGATGGTGGATCACATAAGATAATATTTTATTATTACCTATTAGTGTTTATGTCATTTTATGTCGTGTGTATACTGTGTCGTTTAATACATTTTTCGATGGCGCTTGAAGCATTTTATTAGTAAATAACGTAAGCGACAAAAGTGCAAGTAAGCAAATTAAAATGTAGTAAAGGCCATAAATAAAATTTAGGTATTTACTAAAAAATCAAAAAGTTATATTACTCTATGGAATTAGATTTATCTTAAAGATAAATATAATACGTATATGTGAAAAAAAAATTGATAGACTATCTATAAAACAACAAAAGTTATACCATTTTGAAAATAAAAAAAAAGATAAAATCGTTTTTGGGCTCTCCTGAACAATTTGAAATGTGTCGCTTACAGCAAATAGCCTTTTAACCGACGATATGTTACGCCCCATTTGTGAAATTGTTCAATTCATGAACTGGGTAGTTTTTTGCTCAATTCATGAAATAGACATCTACATGATCCATTTCATGAAATGGTCAAATTTTCATTTTTTTTTTGCCCAGTTCATGAATTGGACATACAAATTAAATTAGGAATATTATATTTTTGAATTTTTAATTTTGCAATATTTTGCTATATTTTTTAATGCTTCAATAATAACAGATTTTTCATAATCTTTTGTCCATAAAGTATTACATGAATTAATAATTTCTTCAAAATTCATTTAAAAAAAAAAAAAATAATTAATATTTAATAAAAAAAAATGTAAACAAAAACTATACGAAAAGATAATATTATTAATTATTATGTTACACGTATTATAACTTATAATACCACACTAATACTGTTCTGTTACAATAACTTAACAAATCTACTAGACACAACCAAATAATGGACTTTTGTAGATAAATAAACAGGTATATCCATTATAAATATAATGTAAGATATAGTTGTATAATAAATTACTACCTAGTGTTATAGTGCTACTTTTATTAATATTATATACATATGTTTATATTTTTATATTGTATATATTCACATGATCGTGCTTATTTAGATAAAATATTGATTTTCCAATGTGCTTGTATATCGTTTACTCGGTTCGCGATAACGATGTATACAGGGGGAAGTTGTATAATTTGGTATCACTTTTATTGATATTAATATAATGTACTATGTACATATAATTATATTATATACAAATATGAAATAATATATATGTTGTATACAATAAAAATATTAACAATAATAATTGCACAGTTCATGAATTGGGCAAGATTTTATTTGTCCAATTCATGAACTGGGCAAAAAAAAATTGAAAATTTGACCATTTCATGAAATGGATCACGTAGATGTCTATTTCATGAATTGAGCAATTTCACAAATGGGGCGTAACATATATATAATATTTAGGATAGAAGTTATGCTGTACTAGCCTATCTGGCCATCTTTTTGCTAGGGAATACGTCTATGAACTTTTTCGTCAAACCTTCTCTCCAAACAGTATTGTATGCAGCAGAAACTTGAAAATATTATTGGATGTTCATAGGCATTATATATATGTGATAAAATTTTGGAACCGTTATATTAATTTTTCTTCAAAATATAGGACGTTGAATATTTAGTGAAATTCTCGTTTTTATGTATATAATATTTGATAAATTTTGAGCATTAAGCAGCAATTTTAAACATTAAGGACTGAAAATTTTACTGAATTATACTTACATATTACTTTACATGATATCAAAATATTAGAAAAATTCCAAGTCTCAATTTTTTTATAGCTGTTTAAAATTGATATTTTTAGTTTAAATGAAAACATTAGAATCCAAACAAGTATTCTTATTATTTCATATTTAAAGTATTTATATGGATTTTTTTTATTGTATTACAATATTTTACAATAATGTTTAATAAAATTGGCAAAAATTTTTAAAATTTTATGAAAGCTTAAATACATTTTACTTAACTCAGTTCCAATTAATAATGAATTACATTTACGATTTTTTTTTTTTATAGCTGTTTAAAGTATAACTTAGAAAAGCTAATACTCCTGCCACAGGGATATAGGTGTACAAATCATAGTGTTTAATTTTAATTAGAATTTGAATGCAATGATAAACCATCTCATTCGAAAAAATTATTTTGAGCGAAGTTCTGTCAGATATGGGCATTTAGGTGACATGGGATTTTATGAGCATTTATATTGAACTTATAGACTTGAAAATTATATAGGGTGTTTATTTATGTACCATAATAATTGTGTAATAAAATTTTGCAATTTAAATATTTAATAAAAAATGTCAAAATTTTAATCAATACCTACATTATCTGACTAAACTTCCCTCAGAATGGTTGTTCGAATGTGATGATTTATCATTTGTCATTACATTCAAATTCTAATTAAAATTAAACTTTATGATTTGTACACCTATATCTCTGCGGCAAGAGTATCAGCTCTTCTTAAATCTTACTCTCCCTTTAGAAATACAACATTTCCATCATATTAACTCATTTCAAATGAAGGCATTCAAAGAATTCCTCTAGGTTCTTTATTCTTACTATGTACCAGGCACGTACACAAAATATAATTTCGGTGGTGGGGTGGGGGGTTATAAATTATAGCAATACGAATTGTACAGAAACATAGTAATACAAATTTTTAATATGACAATTATGCTAAATATCTAAATTTTATGTAAGTTATTTGTTCAGAATTAAGTATATATAAGAATAATAATAATAAATAAAATTTTAAATAATATGTATTACAAACAGAAAATAAATTTATTTAATTATTATGCACACAATATTACTTAGGTATATTATACTATAACTATTAAGTAGATAGAAAAAAATCATACAATTTTTATATACTCGTATTCTATATTAAAAAGATGAGCTGATACTCCTGCCGCACAGGATACAGGTGTGCGAACCATAGCGTTTAATTTTATTTATAATTTGAATGCAATGATAAACCATTGCATTCGAAAAAACGATTCTGAGCGAAGTTCAGTCGGATTATAATTTTCGTTTGAACTAAAAATATCAACTTAAAACAGCTATAAAAAAAAATTTAGATTAGGGATTTTTCTAATATTTTAGTATGATGTTAATTAATATGTAAGTATACTTCAATAAAATTTTCAGACCTTAATACCAAAAATTGACAATTTTATCAAACATTATATACGTAAAAACGAGAATTTTACGAAATATTCAATGTTCAATATTTTGTAGAAAAATTTAACAAACGGTTCCAAAATTTTACCACATATATATAATAGCTATGTGAACCTTCAAAAAAAATTTCAGGTCTCTATCTAAAAAATTGCCTGAGTTATCGTGAAATGTAGAAATTGAATTCGTCAAAATTTCATTTTTCGTGAAAAATGCCGTTTTTTCGTCATTTTTTCGAAGTTTTTTCTACCGCTTGTAGTAAATTTTGAGAAATTCGAAAAATGACCTAAATAAAGTACCATCTACATCCACTTTTACATCTGAAACTCGCTATTCGTGAAAATCGAAGCGTTATTTCGGGTAGTAAAAGTGTTTTCAGAATATTTATTTATATGTATGGATTCTAAGATTTTCGTTTTCCTAAAAATATCAACTTAAAACGGCTATAAAAAAAAATTTTGACAATGGATTTTTATAATATTTTAGTATGATGTTAAGTAATATGTAAGTATACTTGAGTAAAATTTTCAGACCAAAATACCCAAAATTGACAATTTTATCAAACATTATATACGTAAAAACGTGAATTTTACGAAATATTCAAAGTCCTATATTTTGTAGAAAAATTAACATAACGGTTCCAAAATTTTACCACATATGTATAATAGCTATGTGAATACCCAAAAAAATTTTCAGGTCGCTATCTTAAAAATTGCCTGAGTTATCGTGAAATATAGAAATTGAATTTGTCAAAATTTCATTTTTCGTGAAAAATGCCGCTTTTTCGTCATTTTTTTGAAGTTTTTTCTACCGCTTAGGGTCAATTTTGAGAAATTCGAAAAATGACCTAAATAAAGTACCAACTAGATCCACTTTACTACCGGAAACATACCCTATTCGTGATAATCGGAGCATTATTTCGGGTAGTAAAAATGTCTTCAGAATAAAAAAAAAAAAAAAAACAAAAAAAAAAACAAAAAAAAATCACACATCATTGTAAAACCAATACATTCTTCGCTTCGCTCAGAATCTAAAAATTACTAACTAAAGTATAAAATTCCATTTTCGTGGTAATTTAACAAATCTATCTATAATTTCTTCCACATTTAAATCGACATTTTGGTATAAATAAACAATATAATATGGGTAGGTAATAAACTAATAAATCATATCCTATGGATGCACTTTGACATATTCAATCGCAATTATCTTTATCTATGGTCACAAAGATTAAGTTCTCACACGTGAGTGGTTCTCAGTAATCACCTCAATCATTCTACTATATAAACTTGGATTTCTCACCACAGTTATAAACAAAGAATCAGCAAATAGCTAGTAATAAAATATTTTATATATTTATTTATTTATAGGTGTATAATTTGACTTAATTTTCAAAGAAATTTCGGGTTGGGGGGAGGTTGAACCCCCCCCCCCCCTGTATACGTGCCTGCTTTGCACAATAATCAATCCTGACATCAAATATGATTACGTAATCTACTATAATACATTTTGTTTTATGAAATGTTCTTTTAATTCATTTTTACATAGTCCTCATTCCATTCAATGGTTTTCTTGTTTTTATTTTTATTATAATTAATTATAAACAATTTAAATCATTTCTACCATTTTTTGTTCAATTTTGATTTATAATTTTAAAATATTTTCTCTTCTATCCTACTATTTTATAATGGTTGTACCCTCTGTTCTAAATTTTTCTACTTTAATTGAAGATTTAATATTAAATTAATTACTTTAAAACGTTAATTAATATAAATTAAAAATAGTTTATTCAAATATTATTTAATATAATTGCATATTTTTTTTGTTTTTTTTTTATAAGTAAAATATGCACTTTTTATACAGGTGAAAAGAAGTTAACAACTAGTTCTGTTAAACCAACAGTGTTTTATACCAATGCCATAATATCCTCAGATTCTATGTCTAAACCTTCACATCAACATCCACCATTGGCACCGACAAAAGTTCAATCTATTTCTATAACCCCAGTAACTACTTCTATTGTTACTGTATCTGTAACACCTACAACATCAGGAAGTGTATCAACTTCTGCATTAACTGTGATAACAAAATCTAGCATTTCTGTACCTCTTGCTCAACCTAAACCTCAACAAGAACCATCTGTTCCCTACCATCCAGTTGCTATTGTATCACCAATAGTAAGCAGCGCTCCATTACCACACCAACCACAAGTTAAACATCAAGTTTTCGATGCTTCAGAATATTCTTTATTTGATTCATTTTCTATGGTATATTATTTTTATATTATTTGTATTTTATTTAAATTAATAATTTTATTTATGAATTTAGATATCTGTTCAAACAATGTGGGGAAGAGACAAAGAGTGTAGTGGACAAAAACCAACGATTACATTTACTGGGGGTAATCATGTCTCAGTTGCAAAACCATCAATTGGAACAATTGGTCAACCTAAGAAATATCTAGAAACAAAACCGCCAATGGCAGATGCATCAAAAGCACCAGGTTACCGAGGAGCTGGTTTATCATCACCTATATCAACTAAAACTAATGGTGGAAATACTGGAAGTACCAGTGGTGGTAGTCGTACTACAATACCCCCTATATGTTCTCCTGTATCACAATACAACAATAATAATATAAATGTTCAATCTACTGTTCAACAACCTCAACCAGAATCTTACCATGTACAATCTCAATATCAGTATATTTCTGATCAAAATCATCAGTCAGCACATATAAATGTTGAGCGTTCAAGATTGAATCCCCGAGCACCAGATTTTGCTACTATTAAGTCTAATCAAAGTATGGTCCTACCTCAACAAATATATAACAATCAAGGACCACAAAATTTTCTTCAGCCTCCTATGGAATCAAATGTTATATCATTTCAACAAAAATATCAACAACAATTACCTAATTTAAGAATTACACCCAACAATGCTAATCATTGGACTCATTTTATTAATCAACCACCTCCTCCATTTGGAAGGTCTACTTTGCACCCAGTTAATGGCAATGCAGAAATGTTTGCTGGATTAGAAGCAGCTGCTAGTCCGCCAAATATGTCATCTTATCTTGATGAACTAAAAACTCCTCCTAAACCAATTGGTACAGAACGAGCATGGAAACAAAATTTATTAAGAGATAATCCTCATCAACAACATGGAAATTGGCCTGATATGAAAATGCAATGGGCTCATAATGACCTTTTTCGTACACCTCCTCCGCCACCTGTTAATTATCCACTTGGTCCAAGACCAATGATGGATGAACATAATTCATTTGATACTTATCAGGTATTTATAAATGTTTATCAGTTTTAATAAAAAATATCAATTATCCTCATCGTTAATACTTATGCAGTGTGTTCAATTAAAAAAAAAAAAAATGTTCTGTTGTATGTGAAACACACACAAAATAAAACAATATAATAATTAATATAAATACATTTATTAATCTTTAAATAAATTTAAAAAAAAAAAAACAAAAACAAATCACTAACATATAACGCAAATACAAATCAAACGGGAGGAGACTAAACACAAGACAACGTCTACGTGTGTCTCCTCCGTCTCCCCGTTCTTTTTCAAAACCCTATATTTATATCATGTTAAAACTAGGACACCACAAAACTGATGTCATCACAAATTTTTAAATTTTAAATAACATTATTTTTTTTCTTAATCTAGGTCACATATACATAAAACCCTTACCTAGTATTAATAATGAAATAATTAAAAATTAATACCTAATCTAAAAATTGTTTATATTATTGTACTAATACTACAGTTCCTAATACAAAATATTTTAAGCAGATGATCTTTTCAAATTTATTCATAATAATTTAATCCTATTTTTTATTATCTATATGTGATAAAACAAAATATTCTTAACGGGTAGGTGATCCAATTTTTTAAATAAAATTTATATTTGATTATCATTTTTACTATAAATTAAAAATAAAATTTTACCTGAAGTAATATTTACAATAACACATTTTATAATATACTCGATAAATTTTAATTTAAAAAAATAAAAATGTTATTTATAATTAATTTTTGAAAATAATTACATATTTATCTATTCTAAATAAAGTTGATAAAACTTACTAAATGAAAAATTTAAATTAAATAAATTATGTATAATAGATATGGAATTTTTTATATTTTTTCATTGAACACATGAGTATGTGAAGGAAAATATCAAACTATATCTATTGTAGACATAGAAATATATGTTGCAGTATTGTTATATAACGGATATTTTTGAAATAATTTAAAAATAATCCAAATTTTTTTTTTTATTCTTAATTTTCTATTGATAATTTTGTTCAATAGGTGGAATAGCATGTACAATTAAAAAAAAAAAAATTCTTTAAAATTTAGTAAATTTTCAGAGGTTAATAAATAAAATAAAAAACTGTGTTTGCTTTATGTTCTGAGATTTCCACATTTTCCAATTTTCTGACCTATTTTATAATTTAATGTAAAATATATTCATTTTATATTTTATGTAATATATAATATAATATTTTATTTTTATTTCAGTCCACTGAACATGTAACAGGTCCTAATTTGAATCGCCATACAGCTATGATGCAAACCATGCCATTATTTGCAACTAATGGTCACTTAGAACAACAAGCTCAACACATTTTAGCATCAGGCCATCATGCTCCGGGACAAGTGGCATTTGACGCTCAATTAGAATGGGATCAATCTCGAGGTCAACCACAGCAAACCCAAGCACAGTTTCAGCAGCAAGGTCCAATGAACACATCCTTTTTTCATTCATTTTTTGATCATAACTCATAAGCATAAGTAAATTCATTATTATTACTATTATTATTATTATTATTATTATTATTATTATTATTATTATTATTATCACAATTATTATTAAATGCAATTAGTTTTATAAATATAAGTGTTTTTTTTTTTTTTTTTTTTTTTAATTGTGTATTAATACTATATTAATCTAAATGGAGAGTAGTCTGAGTAGTAAAAGATTTTAAAAACATTATCTCATTTTTAACTAATTAATTGTTTTTTAAAGAAGCAAAGAATCTATTGGTTTTACAATGTGTGTCTTACAATTTTTCTTCTCGAAATAATGATTTTTACGAATAGCATATGTTTTCAGCATAAATTGACAAAATTTTATTGAAGCTCAAATACATTTTACTTATTTCAGTTCCAATTAATAGTTAATTATTATATTTAAGATTTTTTTTGTCTATATCTGTTTAAAGTATTAAATACAAAGGAAAGAGGATACATGTGTAAAAAGGAAGTATTGAATTTTGATTAATATTTGAAAGCAATGATTAATAATTACCGGGGTTCGGATTTTATAGCACTAAAAGACAATAAAATATGCGCTATAATATGATCAAAAAATACCTTAAAATATGTGCTATAATATTCCCTAAAAATATCAAAAATAGCAAAAATAAAAAATCCAAATTGTCTTAAATTTATTTTAAATAAATTAGATAAGGAGACACGCGTGCCTGTAGGCACCGTATATTGAGAGAAAAATTAATCTGTATTGCAAATTAGAACAATATTTATAAAATATTTTATTGTATACATTTTATATTTATAAAAGTATACTCTATTTTTTTTAAATAAAAATGATAAAAACTATATATTAAATATTAATATTATTATTAATATATATTGAATATTAATTTATTTAGTATACAGTAATAAATATCACATGTTACAAATTATTTATTATAGCCTATAGGTACATTATCGTGAAAAGTAATTTAATTAGTTTTCACTACAATTTAAATGTTTTGAATATAATACATCTCACTATAACAATACAATCAATTTTCAAATGTTTTCTAAAAAAAATTGAAGTGAATATTATATTTTTAAATCATATATATATATATATAGTATATTTTATAATTTCTAAAAGTTGCTTGCAGGTTTTTACGATGATTTTATAATAATGTATTTCATTATAGCATATTAAACTGCTTTCTCAACACAATATTTACTCTCATAATATAATAATTGTAAATTTAAATTATTTATGCATATGAGTTGACGCAAGTACCTATATTAAATTTAAAAAGTGAACATTCTATTGCAAAAATATTTTATTCGTTACATTTTTTTCCCCGTACATAAAGCAAAGTCATTTACCGGGACTTTTCAACGCGCTAAATATAAGTTGTATACTAATTCATACATTTAACTCAGGGTTTAACTCAATATAAGATTTTTGAGAAAAATTAAGATTTTTAAATGCTGTTTTTACTTTTTTTTAATTTGTTACTTTTTAAATTTAATCATAATAAAAAATATTTTTTGAATTTTTACATTTTATGAAATTTCAAAATAGCTATATAATATGGTTAATACTTTTTTAGAAAATTTATATGATAATTTTATTACATTTCTGACGTTTTTATGTGTAGTAATTAATATTATTATTTTAGTATGAAAAATTTGTTTTATCCATGTAAATATCGTTAATTAATTAATATTATTATGTAGTTACAAGTTGCCATATAATTTTCGATTAATTATCCATTTCGAATTCTTGGAGTTATTATGGGTGCGTTCGTCTTGGGCGCTATGAGCTCTAAGCGCTCCCGGTGCGTTTATTTTGGCGCATTGGAATCATAGAGTAATATTACTCTATGATTGGAACGCTCATACTTTTAAGCTCAAACTTTGCTCAACGCTTTTAAACCATTAAA
Source organism: Tetraneura akinire (assembly GCA_021307375.1). Lineage (NCBI taxonomy): Eukaryota > Metazoa > Arthropoda > Insecta > Hemiptera > Aphididae > Tetraneura > Tetraneura akinire. Next base: position 977,774 of record JAIUCT010000030.1, read on the forward strand.
CGCTTTCATAAAACTGGTAGTGTAGCAAAAGCGTGAACGTTATTATCACTAAAAACTGTGTGTTAACCTGATAAATGATAATTATTTTAATATCAATATTTATTATCGTTATTAAATAGTAAATACCACGGTCCGTGGTAAATACCGTTTTACGTTTAACAACTATTTTATATTTTTAATTTATAAAATATACTTTAATTAAATAACATTAGGTACAAAAAAGCATAAAAACTTCATTTAAACTTAATAAAGTATAAAATAATTCCTAACCAAACAAAAAAGTAACATTTTCGTGTATAATATAAAGCATTCATTTATTATGTTTATAGGAAATATTAATATTATTATATGTAATCAGGGTATCACTAAATTTAAGCGGGAACACAGAGTAAGGAATAAGAGCGGGAATAAATAATAACATATTAAAGTTATAAACATAAATAATATCTATATTATTACCACGGTTGTAGAATCTACAACCGTAATTATTACATATCTTTATCCACGATTTAAGATAATATCTTAATAATGTCTTTATCTAATCTAATCTGTGTCTTTATTATCTATGGTTATAAACGATTTTTTTTTTTTATCATAATTTGTGTTTATTAAAAACAAAGTTTAAACCAGTCATTCTCAAAGTGGGCGATAGCGCCCCCTAGTGGGCGTTGGTGGTCTTCAGGGGGGCGGTAGGATGCCCGAAGGAATTTTGGGGGCGTTGAGTTAGGTTTAGGGGGCGATACAAAAAATTATATTATATTAAAAAAAGTATCATTTATATATTTATACATATATTAATACAATATGTAATATAGTAAATCTATATTTTTTATTAAAACAAAATACCGCACATACACTGACCGCGGATTAACTAATAATATACCACCAATACGTAATGTGCGACGCGATGGCCCACGGGTTTCCAGGTATTGTCGTGTAGATATAAAAATTTACGGTGATTTACGGCTGTGTTTGAGTAAATTTGAGCCAGATATTAACAAACTTGTTAATGCACATCAAGTTCATCCATCACATTAAGTAAATTTTATATTTTGAATTCATAACTTTTTTAGCTTGATTTTAATAAAAATAATTTTAATGTGAATAATTTTAATTATAAATGTTTCGTTTTAATAAAAATACTTTTAAGTATGAAAAAGTATGCGTTTTAATTGCTGTCATCCAAAAAGGTAATTTAAAATTTATGTTAGAACTCAGAAATTAGATATAGCATAAATTTTTTTTTTGGGGGGGGGGCGCTAGAAAATTTTTGATTCTCAAAGTGGGCGGTGGATGAGATAAGTTTGAGAACCTATGGTTTAAACCATGGCTATAGATAATATGGTTGCCCAACGACGGTGAAAAATGTGAGCTCAAAAGGTATATTGGTTTTCGTGCCAGCATATAACGCTCCAGGTGTTAAAAATATTAACTACATTCGAGATTTGACTTTTATTTATTTTGATTAATAATAATATTCGTAATCAAATCAAATAATAATAATATTAAGAAAACTTTACTTTTACTTATTAACAGAATAATATATAAATATACATAATTTATTTATTTTTTAGGAAGTAACCAATTTTGATAATTTTTTTTTTGTTTTATTATATTGTTTTGCCTCAATATTTTTATTATAACTATGTTGACGCATTCGCATTGTTATATACATTAAAAACATTTCTGTTAGAAATTCACTTTTGTGTTCTTTACAATTCCAAGAAACATTATGATTATTTTGTAGTAAATCAACCTGTGTATCTTCGAATACCGTTGGAGAATCTGCATACTTCTCAAAACTTAACTCAAATGATTTTATAATTAAGTAAACATGATTACGTTTTTGTTCTAGTTTAGCTGGTACACCAAAAGAAGTTTTAGAAATTACATGTTTATGCTTTACACAGCAATTAGCCATAATGATGTTTAAAATTTTAAATATGTAAAAAAAATAAATTGAAATTACAGAAATTTGGAGGATGGAGAGAAATAGAGAATTACAAATAAAACAAATGAAAAAAACATTTATAATTATTCCTTGTATCCATATGCTTTATTGTATCAATTTGCGCGGTAAAAGCGGCATATTTTTATAATATATTATTATTTATTAAGTATTAAGCATGGTGATAGATTTATATAGTCATTGCTATTACAGTATTACCATTGATTAATTATACATAATCAATGGTATAATATTTCATATTTGCGTAATAAATTAAATTTATATTATATTATGTTCATGTCTCATTCGTTATATTTTCTGTCGGTAGGTTGCGCTTGAGTCTGCTCTTATTGGTCACGTGACTTTTCAAGAACATTCTGGCTCGATTCTTCGTTGTGTTTAACATAGGCCGTTCGGTAACCATATTATCTATAGCCATGGTTTAAACTAAATATTATATTAATTTATTTTTTTGGTAGGATGTCTGGTTGAAAATTTTTATTGACCTGCCATAATTTATATCTATTGGGTATTAAAACTACTTATATTTTTTAAAGAATCGAAATCGAACCAAATTTTTCTAAGTGTAAAAATGTAAAACCTAAACAAGAACATAATTTTCATTTTATAAAAACCGAAATTTAAAAACCTTAATGGAACCGAAACCGAAATTTTAGTTTTTTTAAAAACCGAAAAGAAACCGGAACCGAAATTTTAGTTTTTCTAGGAACCGAACCGGAACCGGAACCGTGAAAATCATCAAGGTTCCAGTCCCTGGTGTAAACGGTTTAAATGTCTTTTATTCCTCCGAAATGATTTATTATTTTCATTTAATGAAATTTAAGGCAATATAATTTCATATGTCACAATGAAATGCTACAGCCGATTTAGTTTATCATATTCACACAATGTAATTTTTTGTCAATATTTGTACTAATAAAAAGAAAATACTATAATAATTTTATATTTAACTATAATAAGTACTATACTCAGTTCCAAAAGAGAACGGTCATTTCGGCCGTCCGGATTTTGTCGGACGCTACGTATCTCACACCAACGACCCGTAAAGTATAGCACAGTAATTACTAAAGCGACGCCGCAGTCCTCCGTGCTTTTTGGTAATAATAAAAGACGTCAATGTCTTCGCGAAACGTCGGCTAGCAAGGTGGAGGTAATTTGGCCTCGGCCTGACGCAACCGTTCAGTCGTATGCGCAAAAGGGACCGTTCTCTTTTGGAACAGAATATAAGTAGTAATTGTAAAAAATATTCCACTCTTGTCATATATATTTTATACTAGATTCCTTTAAATTATAATAAATCAGGCCATCATTTTATTTTTTTTTTATGATTAGCCTAGAGCCTAACCTAACTTTTTTTGGTTCAAGTGCGAAGTGCCCAAAATGTAAAATCAATTTTTTTGAAATATGCTGGCATGCCAAAAAAAAAAAAAAAAAAAAAAAATGAATTTTCTTAAAATACATGCCTATTATTAAAAAATATATATTATTTATTATAATTATAACATTTTTTTATGAACACATTTTCTTACATATTATTTAAACTTTTAAATTTGATTTTTAAAATATCTCATACTAAAGTTTTAAAATATAATTTTTTTAAGTTTTTTAATTTGGCATGCGGCGTGCCACTGAAATTTAGTCAACGTGCCATAGGTTTGCCGGTGACCCGTCATTTCGACGCGAAACAATTTGACGCATACCACATTTGGGCGCATTACAATTTTGGCGCAATAGTAATAAATAATAATAATTATTAATAATCAAATAAAACATAAAACATTTTATTTATTATTCTTATATTATAATTTAATTTTTTAATTTTTATAATTTATATTATAATTTTTTTCTTTTCAGTTAGGTATTACTTATATATATTATAATAATTATTAAAAAAATTTAGGTAATATAAGTTTATCATTTTGATATCCAACAATCCATATGTAATAAACGATAAGATAATAACAGTTACGTATTGTATTTTATGGCGTTATAACCATTATATAAATAATATCTTACTAGGTATTATTTTGAACTTCCAATTTCCAAAACTTTATTTCATATATATTAATGTAGTAAAAATATCAAATAATATTAAGCATTATAATAAAAAAAATAATTTGCGCCCAAATTGTAATGCGTCCAAATGTGGTATGCGTCAAATTTGCATGCGCCGAAATGTGGTATGCGTTAAATTGTTCCGCGTTGAAATGACCGTGTCCATTTGACGCGCGTCGAAATTTCCGCGTCGAAATGACGTATATCCAGGTTTGCCACCCCTGACCTAGACCATAGGGGACAAATCTAGAATTTTGTGAAACACATTAAATTACTCATTTTAGACTCATGAGCGGTTTACATGATTTTTATAAAAAGGTTTGGTAAAACCAGCAATTTATTGCTGGACCAAGAATTGAACAATCTCAATTACTGGGCGATTTTTTTTACTCTACTAAGGTACCTCCCAATGGGTGCATTTCATAACAGAACCAAAAAATTTTACTGGTTGCTAATGTGATCTTTTGTGAAACCATACAATATATTATTACATTGTATAAAATAATTAAAAAAACATAATATTATTTGTGTTAGCTATATTTTAATAAATGTTCTTTTTTCTTTAATACACATTCAATTAATTAATAATAAAAATCATATTAGGAAAATGTCAGAAACAGAATGATGAAAAAACATAAGAATAGACACGAGGTATTTATGACATAAAATAAATCATTTGATCATAAATAGGACACACTATTAATTAAGTAAAAAAAAGATTTAGGTACTGAAAAAAAATTACAGTTTACCAGCACTACTGATGACTGTGGTGTGTAGTCCTAGTGTGTTTGTTACTGTGTTGCATCATACATTATATACATAAATTACTTATTTATCAAAAATAAAATCCAATTTATGACCTTTAGTCATAGGCGCCAGGTCTTGAAAATACCATGGGGGGCGAACCTACTGATTTATCATAGTATCGTTATTGATCGAAACCTTTTGAAATTTCACACCTCTCAATTATATCTAAATGAATTAAAAACTTTCAATACCATACAATTAATAATACAATAACAAAATTAAAAATTCTTCTTAAAAATAATTTAATGTTTATAATCCTTTAAAATTACATTTTCTTTTTAATAAATTAATAGGGACTGGGCTCCAATTTAATAATTTCATGGGGGCTTTGGCGCAGCACCCGTGTACATTAGTAATTACCACTTTTTTAACTAAATCAAAATATTCAAATTCTGTACAGAGCTTTTTGTGATATATTTAAATATACTTAATAAATATATATTTATTTCATAGCCATAAAAAATTAATTTTACCAAATATATGAAATATTTTCAATTGTACCTGTATTATTTCTTTGCCAAAATAATATAATTTCAAGAAATTTTATTAAATCTCATTTTGGTAGACAATATTATTCATTACCTACACTTAAGATTTTACGTATTTTTATGCTAAGTATAATTGATTTTGATAAAGTAAAAAATAAAAAAAATTTACATCTTTCAAAAAATATGTCCAACCCTTTTGGGTCACATAAAGGGAATGACCAATAATTGCTCAAAAGTCAAAACTAATCTTTTCCAATATTTTAATTTATGAAGGAAATGGGCTGGTGAAAAACATATTTTTTGTTACCTACCTATAACTAAGGACCACCCTAATGACCACCCACCCAATTTTAAAGGTGTATCAATCGATACACCTTGAATATATGATAGCCGCCACTATACTAGGTCAAATAAAACCCTTACATAGCATTCATAATAAAATAATTAAAAAAAGATATCTAATCTAAAAATTGTTGATTACTATACTAATACCACACAGTAGGTGCATTATCTGTAAATGAAGTTATCTCATCCAGCCTGGTCTTACATATTTTAATAGATCCATTTTCTAACTTTTCAAACATGGAAGTACTAGACATTGAGATATTAGTTACTGAAGACACTAAATTAATGGACACTGAGACATTAGATGCTGAAGACACTAAATTACTGGACATTGAGACATTAGATGCTGAAGACACTTAATTACTGTACTTTGAGACATTAGATACTGAAGACAATGTATTACTAGACAACGATTCAGATCATCAAGTTGATTACATAACTGGTAATATTATTATACATCTGTATAAATGTATTGTTATAACAACTGTTATATGATATTATGTTGTAGTGTGTATTAAATAATAGTACATATTAATATATTATATTATATAAAATTTATAAAAGTTCAAACTAAAATTTTTATTTTCAATAAAATTTGTATTTCAAAATATTTGATAAAAGTACTTAGTCACTAGTATCCCAATACTTAAAAACACTTTTTCTACTAATATACATTTTCTCTATTGAATAATATAGTAAACTTTAAATTCTGAGCGAAGCGAAGAATGTATTGGTTTTACAATGATGTGTGATTTTTTTTTTTTTTTTTTTTTATTCTGTAAACATTTTTACTACCTGAAATAATGCTCCGATTATCAATAAGGTATGTTTCCGGTAGCAAAGTGGATCTAGTTGGTACTTTATTTAGGTCATTTTTCGAATTACTCAAAATTGACCCTAAGCGGTAGTAAAAACGAAGAAAAAATGACGAAAAACGGCATTTTTCACGAAAACTAGAATTTCGACGAATTCGATTTTAATATTTCACTATAACTCAAGCAATTTTTAAGTTAGAGACTTGAAAATTTTTTGGGATTTCACATAGCGATTATAATTTATATGTGGCAAAATTTTGGAACCGTTACGTTCATTTTTCTACAAAATATTGGACATTGAATATTTCGTAAAATTCTCGTTTTTACGTATATAATGTTTGATAAAATTGGCAATTTTTGGTATTAGGGTCTGACAATTTTACTGAAGTATACTTACATATTACTTAACATCATACTAAAATATTAGAAAAATCCCTAATCTCAATTTTTTTTATAGCTGTTTTAATTTGATATTTTTAGTTCAAACGAAAATTATAATCTGACTGAACTTCGCTCAGAATCGTTTTTTCGTATGCAATGGTTTATCATTGCATTCAAATTCTAATTAAAATTAAACGCTATGATTTGCACACCAGTATCCTCTGCGGCAGGAGTATCAGCTCATCTTTTGTTTTTTTTTTATGTTTAGTGCTTTTCAATGTATAATACAAAAAACATAATTTGTTTCAATTATGCCTACTGGTCATGCTACTGACGTCAAAGGTCCAAGTAATATAAATATTCAAAAGGCTGTTACCCCTCAATATTTGAAACTCAAAAAGAGCACACCGCTTAAAACAAATAGTAGGTTTAGATTATAATTATTTGCTTTTATGCAGATGTGTATTTTACTTTATGAATTGTAAATATTACTATCTTTTTAGAAAAAAAATTACAAGAGTCGATCAACAGAAGCTACAAACCTTCTACAAAACAGAAACCAGCTAGTGATCTTACAAATGAAGGCTCTAACACAAGAGATAGCCATTAACGAAGTAAGGAAAAAAATATGCTGTTAAAAGAACAAAAAATAAAAATTGAAATTGAACTTCTCCAAAAAAAATTTAAAGGAATAAGAATTGTAGACATTTTTAACATATCATTTTGTTTATATTGTTTTGTTTTTATGTATTTATGTATTTTTATAAATGTATAATATATGTATAATGCATGGGCGTAATTTCGGGGGTGCAAAGGGGTGCAATACTATCATTTTGCACCCCCTAAATTTTCTATATTTTAAAATTTTAATATTGCCAAATTATTTAAAACATTTATAACTACCTACTTTGAAAATAAAAAGCAAATAATAATTATTATTATTATCACGTTCTCGTTATACTCATCAATAATTCAGTGTGTGCTTTTGTTTTTGAAAAATTTTTTGGAAAGAGCAGGTAATTTAAATGATTACTTTTGCACTCCCTGAATTTGAGTGAAATTACGCCTATGGTATAATGTATATTATATAAGAAATCGGTTTCGTAATTTGCAAAGTGATCTCTAATCAGTGTATCTCTTTCTTGCCTCCCTGTTAAAACGTTTGCCAAATCTTCCTCAACATTATAATCATTTTCATCATTATAGTTGTCATTAGGAAGGTTATCTTTTATATTAATACATGTTGTGAAGAACAGCATAAGCTACAATTATTGCTTGTGTGTTAATCAAATCACATGTAATTCCTTTGCTAAGCACTGGGAATCTTCTTTTAACACTGAAACATCTGTAATATTTTTAAAAAATAACTTTTTTTTTTATTATTTAATGATACTTAATTAAATAGGTAGTTATAATATATTGAGGTAAATACAATGCAATTTTTACCTTTCAATCACATTTCTTGTTCTGATGTGACTTTCGTTGTACAATTGTTGTGCTCGTGTGATTGGGTTAAGTAGAGGAGACATAAAATAAGGCTTAACCTCATAACCGCTATCAACCAAAAGTTTTATTTGACATTATTTCTATTCATGCATAACAATAACTTTTTTCACCCTCGTCTATACTTTAAACATGACATATGAATTATTTGAATAAATATTACCTTAAAGAAGGAAAAAATGTATCAACTCGACGGCTCAATCAGGATACACTAGAAAGTTTTTTCTCACAATTAAGAACTCGTGGTGGCTTAAATAATCATCCAACGCCATTAAATGCATTATATAGAATTCAAATGATATTAGGCAAAACACAGGGTCTTGTAGTTGCTCGTTCTAACACTGTAGACATTGAACCAGATTAATTTCTGTTGGCTACATTAATGAAAACAGCAATGGTAATATAATGTTCATATATTTGATCTAAAAATAATTTAAATATATTTATTTTAGGTACCAGTATCCAGTGGCGTGGCGAACTATGGTTTTTCCAGAGGCAAGCGACAAATTTCTTATAAAATAGGTGATTTTTTTTTTATAGAAATTTAGTATAAATTATTCTTATGATTAAAAATATTAACATTATACTGTGAGAAACGTTTGGCAAGGCGCAAAAATCATCCGCTGGACCGGGAATCGAACCCTAGTCTCTTGCTTACCGGGCGATTGCTCTCCCACTGAGCTACCTAACGGGTGTTTTTCATTGCCTAAACCGAACGCTTTTAGTCTGGTTGCTAACAATACTCTAATATTCTTCATTTTAACACACCAAATTACAACTTAAAACCCCTCCCTCACCCACCACCCTAAAAAATTCAGAAGCAATTGCCTCCCAATAACATCCAATTCGCCACGCCAGTATCCATAGATGATCCTCAACAATTTGTACGGGACAAAACAAATTATATAGAAGAGAATGATGTGTTAAATTGAATTATTATACATAACGGTGTTCAAATAGCAGCAAAAGGAAAACCGTAAAGATTAGTAGATATCTAGAATCTAGACATTATAGAATAGAGATCAAATTCCAAGGGGAGTCTATTATCATCTATTATCGAGTTTATCTATCGAGAAAAACGCCCATGCCAAAAGTAATAGTAGATGTAAACAATCCATGTAATAAATACAAATTATAATATATATCATAGAGATTAATTAAATTATTCAACATAATGGGCAAATGGTTAATTTAAAGAGATGAAAATTAAAACTTAAGCATTTATTTATTATTTTGAATTTTTTGAATAAATACTTAAAAAATATAATTAAATAAAAAATTTTTAAATCAAATAGTTTTCGGTTACCTAATAAAAAGTTTTTTTTATAAAATTAACCAGTATATAAAAAATGAATAAGCTCTAGCAAAATAGATTTAAATTTGTTTAAAGGAAATAATGCAAAAGTAGTCTCCTCCAAAATGACAATTCATCCACAAAAAAAAAAAAAAAATTTTTTTTGAGGATTTATTAATTTTGTTCTATAAAATATTTTATAAAATAAACTAAATGCAATCAGTCACATTATTATATTTCATTAAAACAAAAGTATTCATATAAATATTTAAAATAATAAACTTCTTTTAGTCCAAATAATTGTTTTAAGTAAATTAAGAGATGGATGAATTTAAAAATAACAATATATTACAAATGTAAAATAGTTTTATTGGTATTTTTAATTTTGTACTTCACTAAATAATATTAAAACTTACAAATTGAGATAGAAATTACTAATAAATAAATAATAAAAAAAAAAAAAAAAAAAAAAAAAATGTATATTAGTCATCCTGAATTACTAAACAATATCAAATTAAATATATTTTACATATTTATGTATATTTTATAATTAAATATACAGAATAGTTTTAAATAAAGACTATTCTAATGTAGAGAATGTAGTATGTATTTTGTACTATTTGATTCACTTATTATTTACATGGTACAATTGGTTTGTAAAAACACAGATTTTCAACGGCCTATGTTATAACCTGGAAATAAATATAACAAAGTCTTGGCTAATTTTGTATTAACTTTCATGGAACTATTTTTGCCCAGTTCCGCTCTGCATGTTGGACATTGGTATACTTCAACACTGAATGATCTTTTAAGACATCCCTAAATATCAAAATTTTACATAAAATAAACTAAGATGTTTTGCAGTAAATACTCGTATTAATAAAATGTTTATTATTCTCACTTTACAAATATTATGGGAGCACTCTGTTATTATTGGATCTAAGACAATTTCCTGACAACATATGCACAAAAACATTTCTTCAACTCTATCCAAGAATGCCTAAAATAATTATTACAAATAAAATAAATTCAATAATAGCTTTAAAAATGACTAAACTAAATTAACATACCTTTCTGCCTTTTTTTAATAAATCCTTACAGTCGTCCCAATATTTTTTATTAGCAGTGTCATTCGCAATAAGTTGTTCTGCTTCTTTTTCAAGTTCATACTGAATTCTTATAATTTTCTCTGGGCACTCATTATCATCTTTTTCAACTGAACGGTTATCAGACTCATTATCCTCGCACTGTTCATTATCTTCTGTACCAACATCTTGTAGTGTCATTTTTCTTTTTGATCCAGTTAATTTGGTTTTTGTCTCTGTTGCTGTAGGTGGGATATAGTTTTCTGGATACTAAAAAAACAAAATTCTTAAACTCTGACCAAATTTTAAATATATTACGATTATAGAAATTTTAAACTTACAATTATTTTAAGGTCCAATTGAGCCATACGTTTTTTGCCTGCTATTGTCCAAGGAGCAGGTATGGGATCATCTCGTCTTAAAACAAAACGCCAAACAGTGAATCCTGATATTCCAGCTTCTGGGTAGTATTTAACTACTTTATAAATACCATCATACCTACAAAATATAAAAATTAATTTAATTATAAATTGAAAGAATATTTAAATATAAATTATATTTAATTAATATTAATAAAAAAAAAAAAATAAAAAAAAAAATAAAATTTATTAAATTCTAATTTTAAAATTAAGAGATTTGAAGCAATGATTTTCCTACTTCTTCTAACACACATAAATACTAGTCTGTGATTTGCACACATTTGTAAAAAGGAATTTTTTGTGGATTTGGGTAAATAAATTACCCACAAGTACCTACTCAAATATAAATATAAAAATTCAGAAGTTTTTTATTCTAACATTACGATCAATTTAGTAATGCGATAAGAATTTTAAAAAACAAATTCTAGAGAATTTTATTTTCATTTTATTAAGTTCTTCAGAAGTTGAATATTTACAAAATATTAATTAAATTTATTTTAATTATCATTGAAGAAATCTAGGTAAGAAAAAATTACAAAAAATATAAAAATAATTTTAAAATAATTTGGTGATAAATTTAAATTAGTTTCAGATTCCTAATCACATTACTAGATTGATCATAATGTTAAAAATAGAAAACATCTAGATTCCTAAATTTCTGTGTTGGTAGAGAAAGAAAATTTCTACTTCCAATCAACTTTAGGAGACTTTTAGTTTTAATTCATATTTTTAGTTAATATAATATTATAATTATAGTTTTATTTAAAATAATGATTCAAACCTATTTCCAGATTCAGGTGCATATTTTGAATGTTTAAGGAGTTTATAATTCCGTACAACTCTAACAGGTTTGCCATTTTTCCAATTGACTGCTGTTGCTCCTTTTTCACTATCAATTTTTGCGTTACAATTTAATGCCAAAGCTCTGTAAAATGTTAATAAATATTGTTAAATAATGTAAATTAATGCTTTATATAAAAATAATTTATACTCGTATAATAATAATTAATGATTATATAATTTTACCTATTGTAACGTGTTAATTCTTGATCACAACTTTGCAGAGCAGTACGTTTATTTCCAGATAAATCTCGCCCCCCAGAACCTGTATACAAAAATTCATCACCATTGTCGACATCATCTTCATAGCCACCACTTAACACAATACTAAATGCACCCTGATTATCACGACCATGTATTCCTCCAACAGGAGGACGATGTATGCCAGCTTCAGACACTTGTATACGGAATAACCACGTTGTCCCAACTTCTACACCAGGTATGGGACCAAAATGATTCGATGGAACAATATTACATTTTTTTGTTCTGCCAACACACGCCATACCTTTCCCCCAATCTCTTTTTGAGGTAGTTGTTGCTTGAGGAGTCTTTTTCTTTGAGATTTTTAATTTATCACCGGCTTTAACAATTTCATTTTCATCATTTTTACAAGATGGACAATACCTAGAAATTTAATTATATCAAATTATAATACCATTCAATATTCAATTAATATTTAAGACAATTTAAATGTTACTAACCAATTGTCATCTCCAGGTATTGCAGTCAAAGGTGGTTGAAGACACATCATATGATAAGGATGATTGCATTCATCACACATTAATTGTTTATCTTCATTTTCTTTGCCACCACAAACCTGGCAACCACATTCTTTGCACAATTTACCTATATCATCTTTACATTTAATACAAAATAAAGCACCAGCTCCTAAATTACAAAAATTTAAATTTAATTTAATTAGTCGTAGTATAGTTTTATTTTCTTTAGTTTATTTATTCATTCTTACTTATTACAGGTGGCCATTGTTGCATTATTTTATCTTCTTCTGGTGTTCTTTCAGCAAGTAGTTTACACGGTTTTATTTTATAAATTTCATCAAGAAATTTCAAATGGCAATTTTTTAATATAGCATTGTCCATTCCAACAGTTACGTCTCCGATAACTTCACGGCCTCTTCGGTTAGTTTTTATATCTTTTACTAATACATCGTACCAATAGCCGCGTTCTTGTGGATATTCTACATTGTAGTTCATAAGCACTTGATCACCAACTTTTAAATTATCAAATGGTATAACTTCACGTGAATGTGGTCGTATATCTTTAAATTCAACTTCTATAGGATCCTCATTAACACTAAAGAAAAATTTATCAATATTAATCTAAAAAAAAAAAAAAGTGGAAAATTTTAATTTACTCTACAATCTGAACAATATAAATTAGTCCATCATTTTCCATAAGAATTTCAGAATTTGTTGGTCTATTTATTAATGAAAAAGTAGGATCTCTTTTAATTTTTACTATTTTACTTATGAACCATGAGCAATAGTTATTAACTTTTATGTCAACATAATCTCCTACTCTAAAAAAATTGCTTTCTTCTGATATATCATTTGAATCATTCTAAAAGAAGAATATAACAAATAATTAGTAAGTACATTTTATTAGATATAGAATTATTTATACAAAAAAATTATTACTTTATCCAATGTTGAATTAGTTGTAGAAGAACTACTTGTTGTAGGAATTGCATTTTTATCAACATTTGATTTTTTTGATGGTGATTTTTCAACAATATTTATTCTAACCATTAATTGAATAACATCATTTACATTTATACCATAGTCAAATAATCGATAATTATTTTCAAGCTGAAAGATAAATATCACATATATATTAATTTTATATTAGGTACCTGTACCTATACGTAATATTGTTATTTATATTTAAATCATTATTTTATTAATTAATTAAATATATTATAGATAGGTAAGAACCAACATAAACATTTTTTTTTTTTTTTTTTTAAACAAATTAGTTTCTTAACATAATTTATAGATAAACTATAATTTTCTCTTCTTTCTTAGTTGTAATTTCAATTTGTTAATTTTAATTTATAATTAAAATAGGAAGGTACTATACCTTATAAAATAAAACAATTATTATTAATTTCTCTCTAGTAACTACCTATGGGCACAATAAAGATAGAAAATATTTAAATTTATGTTTAAAAACATAAAAACGTTTGTTGAATTATGAATATTAAAATTTTTTGTGTTTAAAATAATATTTCTTGATAAATTTAATGCATATAATTAATTGATTATATAATGGGTCACACACATTTAATTAAAACTGGGATTAAAAATGAGCAATTTTACTGTATCTACACTGCGTTTCAAATATACCGATTTCGCGAATCACGAATGACGCTCTTAGTCATTTCGAGGAAAATTTTCTCCCACTCTAATGAAATTTTTGCGTCGACCACACACAAACGTTACCAACTGACCTTTACCGTCGTGTATACACCCAAGTTGAAATATTAATTAATTACCTGATGTACCATGGGCTCAACCAGTTAGGTTATCATCCATTTATTGGCGGTGTATAACAGTCCACTGCAAGCAATTGATAGGAGCGCGCTAGTCGGAAATGACAATAACCCGTGGGAGATACGCGCCGCCAAACGTAAAATGGTCCGTCAAGCAGAGTTGGAACGCAGTATACATAATACAATTGTCTTTATAGATAAATGGATTAAAATTAAACAATTTGTATAACTAGGTATACAGGGTGATCCAAATAACTTACTACACTCATTTTCTCGCTCAATTTTAATGTTTTTCAATTTTTTTTTTTTACAAAATATATAGAACTTTATTTTTATATAAAAATAAATTTTTTTACAATTTTTTTTCTTGCTGATTTTTGAATTTTTATACTTTTTTTAAATGGCATGCTATATATTTATTTACAACAAAAATAGGTTAAAAAAATTATAAGAATTATATTCCTTTATCATTTTTAATTTTGTTAACTTTTCAATGAACTACAGTGATTTTTATTAAGCTCTAAATTGGATATTTATTAGATAATAAAAGTACTTTTTCGGAGACACTAATTTTAATGTTTACAATCACTGTTTCATTAATAAATATTTTATTATTAAATCATTAATCATATACCTACAAAATATTACAAGTGTGTATTTCCAATTGAGTATCCAATTATGATGATAGTCGTAGATTTAGTAAGGTTTAACGATCACAATTTTATTTAATATTGTCGAAATGTCTAAAGATTTGTAGATATCGCCTTAAAATTAATAATCATTTATATCAGAATTTAAAATATTATTAGTAATAGTGTTTGGCTTTGGACCATGGTATAACCTCAATCGACAATCATCGTGACGGGAATTTACCTTTTTACTTTAGTATATCTATACTATCAACTATCAAACAATATTATAATGACAATCTGAGTTAAAACCACATTGAATTTTCAAAGACATATATTATAAAAACGAATTGAGAAAAATGAAAAATTTTTTCACGAAAATTATTTTTAAATTATTGTCCATGTGATGGAATAAAAAAAAATATAACATGCCATTTAAAAAAAAGTATAAAACTTAAAAATTTAGGTAATAGGAAAAAAAATTATAAAAAATTATTTTTTTATGTAAAAATATAGTGTAATACACACAAAATATTTTGTAAAAAAAAAAAATTAAAAAACTTTAAAATTGAATGAGAAAATGAGTGTAGTAAGTTATGGATCACCCTGTACTGTTAAATTTTATTAATCTAAAAAAGTAAAATTTATCTGCAACAGATAAAACCGTATGACCAAGTTTCTCAATTTTAACTAAAATTACATAGCCATTTAGGTAATATTATAATCAAATATACTGATTATATATGAATTATATAGGTACCTAGTTAATGTAGCTATTAAATTAATTCTATACAAATCGCATGATGATAATAAATTATGGTCAATATATTAATAAATAACATGTTATTTAAATTATTTCTTGGATTTATTTCTAATATACATATACCTATAACCTAAATAAAATAATATATATTTGTTTAATACAAGTTATAAATTTATAATAGAAATGAAATAATATTTCAATAATATAGCAGTACAGGTAAAAGCAAAATTAAAATTAAAATAAGGAAATAGCGATCAAAGAATTCCAATTAGATATTAAATATCATTTTAATATAAACAGTAGGGATTATGTTTTAATTGTTATATTATGATATAAATATTTTTTTGAATTCTTAAGCGAATCATAACTTCTAAAGAAATTCATTGTATTATTAGAAAAAATAAAACGTTTAAATTAAATAATTAATGTCGCTATCATTTTTTTTTTATATAATTATAATCAAATATTAAAAAAAAAAAAAAATTGAACAAAACAATGACTATAACAACTTTTGTTATCAAAATTGTAGCATTTACTACAACAGTGATGCACTGTTTTTGATTGTTTAACAATACACATGAAGTAAAGTTCCTATGATACACAGTAATATAAATATACAACATTCATGACCACATATTACTTTGCTTTATTCTACTTTTGTATTAATATGAAAATTAAATTAAATATACAACATGATAAGACAAATCTATGATAAAATATATTTGTAAAATTTAATTGAAGTTTGGCATTCGAAAAACTAGATAACATTGATTCATGTTAATAATACATATACTCTGTTCCAAAAGAGAAGACACGAAGCAGTGACCAGTTTTCGTTCTGCGGCGCGCATTCCCCACCTACTCCAATAAATGCACGTATGCTCACCAGCGACCTCTGACACCAAGCTGTATCGTTAAAAACCATTATACGGCGCCCTTGGATTGTTGACATCTATGACACTTGGCGAATATACGTATAACCTGTCACCTGATAATCGTGCAAGTGTACACGGCTATTGTGTGCCGCATTTTAATTACGGTGTATACATCGTCGGCAATGATCGGCCGTCATTCGCTATGCGCAGAACCCGTGTCTTCTCTTTTGGAACATAGTATAGTCTTATTTAATAATCTAAATATCTAAATCTCTTCTTTTTATATTAACTTTATTTACTTATTAAATTTGTTAATGCGGAAAAATATCTTTAAAATATAAAAATTAATCATTTGTAAAGTTATTGTAATTTTATTACTTTGTAAGTGCCGATTGGCGTTGATTGATTAAATAAATAAATAAATAAAGTTATTTTATGTTATTATGTAATTGTTTAGATAGGTATATACAGGGCCGGATTGGACAAATTCGGCCCACCGTGTTTTTCTGTAATTTACAGGCCCTGTACCCAAATTTTTTTTTTTTAATCACTAAGTGCACCATTAGAAGATGCACATTAAATATTTTCCTACAAACTTCTTTGGTAAATATTATAGGTAGTTAATAGTTTTAAACCTACGTAAATTAAATTCACATGCATACTCCATAATCCATTTATAGATTCCTTAATATTATTTCAAATAAATACGTATATGGTGTACCTATAAGTATATTTTCGAGTATTATCACAAAAATAAATTAAATTTAGTCTATTCTGTGGTATTATATAGTGCATCGTGATTCGTGATTGTAAAGACGGATTTATATCTACTGTGTGGTTTGTAAGGAATGGCCAATACTAGAGCACTATAGAATCTATAGTGCCGTAGCCCATACGAATATTTAATATTAACAACCTATTACTATGTACTGTATACTGTATGTCTATGCAAGCCTAATATTTAGTATCTATTTCTGTAAATTTTACTCTTAACATATTTTTAGTCAGCGGCCCTTCATGACTTAAATGGCCCAAAATTGTCGCGGCTCACCTAGTTTTACTCAGTTACTCGACGGGCCAATCCGGCCCTGGGTATATATAATATAATATAATATAATTATTAACAAGTCTTTAGGTACTTAACTGATAGTGTTAATTATCACAATAATAAAATAATTGTACAAATTAACTTTATTTCCTAAAAGGAGAACGAGACATTTACAAATATTATACATACTTATAATTCAAAATTTTATATATTATATTTTATATAGGTACATGATATAAATTAATGCAAAAAATTAAAAATCATTTCATAATGCGTTAACGCCCTCGTCAATGCTACAACAATATATTACTGACGATCATGTGATACAATGGTGTTGTTACGCAATCATTTTAAATAAATACTATAATACAGAATACAAAACACGAATATTCTTACTTGCTTGCCAGCAAAAAACAGTCTTTGATTTTCTGGTTTGACATTGAATTTTTGTTCGACTAATTTCTTTAATTCTTCGATTACCGTTATCCTAGATGTGGGTATAGTGATTGAGAAACCAGTATCCATCATTCTCACTTGTACATACATGATGAAAGCAGTTGAGTTTCCTCGTGTCGTCACCAGTAATAAAGATTTATCGTCAAAAAAACTGTTAAAATTTATGTACAAATGTACAATGTGTCAATACTTAACATAGGTATAAACTATAATATAAATTAAAGTTTTCGGAAACACGTTAAACGGATCTGTACGTTTACCTGATTTAAGACTGTAACTCTCTTTTCTTACTTCATACTTGTTTTGTAGTTTATATTCAATGAGTATTCCGGTGTGCCGATGTTTTGTACATTATTTACGTGGAAACAGCATTCAAACTTCTCAGTGGTTAACCAACAGTTTACAAAAATGGCGGCTCAAAAAGATATTAATTTTAATTCAGCAACAAGAGCGACGACGGACAAATTTAAACAAATTTAATCTAACACATAGACAATCGAGTAAAGACTAGAAAATAACAATAGTAGTTTAGACATATGTAATGTGACATGTGCGTCATGTGTTAAGACAAAGATAGTAACGCCATTTGTATGTGCTATCTCTTTCTAACATTCTAGTTCTGCAACACTGCTTGGTGAGCATTCCATTTATCATGGTATAAACTGTTATCACAGATAAAACAGTTTAATGTTATCTTAATATTACATGATTCTGTGATTATAATATGATTGCAGCCATACGTGTGATATCGCCAACAAATGTCAATAAATTAATCAACACAAAAGTTTATGGTAATTATCTTATGCTTTATTGTTCACGTATACGTGTAAATAACTATAGAATATAGATTATGAGCGGTTTAACAATAAATATAATTTCAAAAAGAATAACAAAGTCGGTGCGTTGATTGGTCACACGAGGGTGTTACGCGGGAACGTAACATGTAAGCGATCGCGTGGATACGTGAGGATTAAAAATGTGTCGTTGCACAAGTCGTTCAGGAACACAGTGTTCGATGAATAATCGTAAAGGGCGGTAAGAGAACTCGAGCAGTCGAGCGAGCGATACGCGTGATGCTGCCTTTTCTCACGTAGTCGGTAGGGAACACTGTCGTTCAGCCTACGTGATAACACTGATAACCGTTGAGAGGGCGATCGAGAAAAACCGTACGAGTCTGTCGATTTAGCGTGGTGTCGTGAATTATTGTGGTGATCGACAGGTTGGAGAGATGCCGTGGACACAACGTTTACAAAGCGTGGGCGCGCTCCGGGAAGGAACGATGTTCCGCCACGGATTCTCTATTCTCTGTGTAATATTATGATTATTATCTATATCTTTGATAACAATGAATGGATGAAAAAATAAAGTATTTCGTCTATACATGATGAAGCCCAAAGCCCAAACTATGTTTTTTCTCTCTCACTACATTTCGACCACGACAACTACTTATGGGTGGATGGTGTAAAATGTGCGGTCCATTAGTTTATACTTTTAATTTTTATAGGTTTTATAAGATTCAACATTGGCAGAGAAATCTAAGATTCAGTCTGTAACATAATTTTGTAAATAATAAAAGATAAAATATTAATACCAGTATTTTATAATTTTTATATTATAATATCGCATTTTAAGTTATTAGTGATATTCGTATTGTTTTTATAGTATATAATACAATATATTCAATATAATAATTAGGTAATATTTAACAATTTATTTTGATATAGTTATTGAAGACTTTGTTCTGATAAAAGTAAGAAAAATACAATTTTAACTCAAATTAATCATATTATAAATAATATGACATATCTAATTGATAATCATAAAATTATTGTGTTAGATAATATATATCTACTACCTATTTGATTTTGATAACAAAAATTCAAAATGAATAATTTAGAAAATTTTTTATATGAATAGACAAGAATATTTTTTCATATTTCATTTTTAAATTAATAATCATTAATTAAATATGTAATACCTAACCTAATATTATATATTAATTACTTCTATAGCCTATAGCAGGGGTCGGCAAGTAATTTCTATTGGAGTCCTAAAGATTAAAATAATAAATCAATGAGGTCCAGTGAAAAAAATCTTTTTCGAATCTTTATATTTTAAAAATAGCAGTATAAAAATAAAAATAAATTATTCAGTTATTGCAATTAATTTATATTAAAAATTAAAATATTAAAATTAAAATTATCTATTATTACAGTACCTATATTTAAATTTTAGATTATAAAATTACAATATTAGGTAAATTATTATACAATTATAATAGTATTAATTTACCATGAAATTTAATGTCAAAAATTATTTAAATTAAATATTTGATATTTGGTAATGTTGCGACTCGGCTGTCAGCTGATAACATCGTAATAAAACCGATTATTTTACCTGCCCAATAAAATATTTGCAATGAATTATGATATTATAACTATAATCTAAGTTTGATAAATTAAATTAAATAAATAAATATTATCTATTAATAATAATACTATTACAGTAAATAACATATAATGAAGTAAGAACAATGTGTTCACAGGGTCCAGAGATTTGTCTCCCACGGTCTGCCAGTTGCCGACCCCTGGCTTATAGGTTTTAAAGTACCTAAATGATATAGTAATTTGTAAAATATTATAAAAGGAGCGAATGACTTTGTAGAATATAATTTTAGACGAAAACGCCAAGAAGATTATTAACTATTTATAATAAATATACTACCTACCTATAAAATACATTTTTACTAGTTTTACCACAGATAACTCTTAAGTAAAGAATTACTGTCAGAGATTATAAGACTAGATGAATTATTAAAAGAAGATGTAAAATTGTATAATGAGTTTGAAGAAGCAAAATTCAATTTTGATATAATGGAAAATATACCTACATAATTATTTTAAAGATATGTTGAGTTTAGAAAATGCTGATATAAACTTACCAAAATTAATTCCAGATTTAAATATGTTAGACATGATTCAAAGATGGGTGTTGTATTTCAGTTGGGTGAAAAAAACAAAGGAAATGTTTGGTCCAAAAATAAGAAGTTATGAAGAAATGTATACTAAAGTACCTAAACAATATAGCGAGTTAGAAGAATATTGATATTTTGAATCAATTGAATGTTATAGCATTAACCACAACTGGTGCTGCAAAACATAAAGTAATGCTTGAAGGTCTATAATCACCAATTGGTATAAATTACAATTAATTTAAATTTTTTTTTTAAGTAACTTTAAAATTATTTCACATTTTTGTTGTTGAAGAAACAGCAGAAGTTTTAGAAGCCCATATTATTTCGTCTTTAACTAGAGATTGTCAACATCTAATATTGATCGGCAAGTTTTTAATTTAAATAAATTTTATTTATATAGGTTAGTGAATTAATTTTATGTTGTATAATTTTAATGTTAAATTTTTTTTTTCTATAAGAAGAGTTCTTGTGGATATTACTGAACAGTCTGTGTTTAGTACTGAAGAGTATAACATCGTTATCGAAATACGTATTTACTAAAATAATAAAGTAAATTTTTTGTGGATTTGGGTTTTTATTTATTTATATTTAATGTTAAAGGTGATAAACAACTACGTCCAAGTAATGCTGTTTACAAGTTGGTAAAGGATTTTAATTTTGATATTTCATTGTTACACATTAGGTGAACAACATAGAATGCGTCCTGAAATATCATCACTGATTAGTCCAACGAACTATCCACAATTAAAAAATCATATTTCAGTTTATAATAGAGAACATGTACGTGGAGTCACCAAAGATTTATTTTTTCCTAAGCATAACATATATGAAAATGAGGTATATAATATACATTATTATATTATAACATGGATAATTATAGTAATACAGTTGAATTACATTATGTTGTATAAACTTAAAGATAGTAGAAATATCAAGTAAAAGTAATGAACATGAAGCTACATTTTTACTTATGTTTGCTCGTCATTTAATTTAACAAGGATATAAAACTGATCAAATGACTATTTTAACAACTTACAGTGGTCAGTTATTTCATTTGCGTTCTGTAAGTTCATTTTCATTTACATTATGTATAAAATAATTAATACCTATTATTTTAATGTAGCGTATTATTACTGTATTATTAGCGTATTTATGGACTATATATAAAGTGAAATATGGATAATTTATACAATTCTGGTGATTTATGAAAAAAAAATAAAAGAAACATTAGTTAATCAAGATTCATATGGTAGATAATAAATATAATATTTTAATTTTAATTTTAATTATTGTTATTTATATACACTGATTTTCTGTCAGGTGATGAATTGATTTTAGATGTGCAAATCATTCTGGTATCACTACAAAGGTTTTAAAAAGTAGTGATTTCAATATTATTATAGAAGGAAGTTGTACCATAATGTGTAATTCTTTGCTATCATGTGGCCATTATTGTACAAGTATATGCCATTCTTATGATCGTGAGCATATGGATGTGAAATGTAAAGAGACTTGTAACAAGTAAATAATATATTAATTAAGTATTCATTGAAGTTATTAAATTAAAGTATATTTAATATAGCTAGAGTATAATTAATGTATTTGTATGCCATAGGAGTTGTGATTATAATCATCCATGTACTAAGACTTGTTTTATGGATTGTGGAAAATGCATTATTATTGTTCCTATGTTGAAAGAATTACCATGCGGTCTTCAGTTAATGTTTACAGTGCTATGTTGATTCAGTTACTTATCTTTGTGAAAGGTTACAATAATATAATAATAATAGGATTATAACATTTAAAATAATTGAAATAAATGACTAAGTTAATATTTAAAAGTATTAAAATTAGTAAAATATCTATATTAGTGATCCATTTTTTTTTTTTTAATTTTAAAAATAGAATAAAATTAATTAGGTATATCATTTCTATTTTTTTTTAAATTATAAAATGCTATTTTTGTCTTATAATATAATTTATAATATAGTTATTTAAATAAATGTTTTCAAGATAAAAACCATTTTAATTAATTATTATGATTATATCTCTTATAAAATAGTGTAATTATTAATTAATAATTAATATTTAAAATTTGTATTGCCCGGTGTGAACAGAAAAAACATAAATAATTAATTCAATCAAATAAGAATAGGCTTTTACTACTAGTCTATACTATATTTAATAGAATTAAAGATGAAATTTACTTAAGTTTAATTTTATTAAGAAAAAGCATAAAAAGTAATTTCATTGGTGTTTTTGTTAATGGCAAGTTAATAGGTAAACATATAAAGAAAGCACCAAAGCTAGTCAATGTTGCAATTGCAAAAATATGCATTTTAAAATTTTTTGTTACCTATATTAATGTGATAAAGATTATATTTTTTTAATAAATTTTATGTTTTGCAAAATAAAAATAAATACTCTAGTCTTGATTAAACTTTGACTATTATAAATATAATGTATATATGACTATTAATATATGTATGAAAATAGGTAGAAACCGTTCTGGAAGATTGTGGTCATACAATATTTAAAAAATGTTATGAGAAAAAACCAAATTGTACATTTAAATGTTTTGATCGATTGATTTGTGGGCATGCATGTGAACGAAATTGTCATAAAAATGATGATCCATATCATGAAATGGTAATTTTTGTAATTTAAAAATAATTTAACTAATTTATAATAATTATAATTATATATATGTATATATATATAAATAAATATATTCACAGTATAAATGCTTGAAGCCTTGTGAAAAAATGAATTTGAAATGTACTTTAAATCATCAATGCCAAAAGGTGTGTCATCAAGAATGTTCAATCTGTAATGTAAAAATTAATAAAAAAAAAAAAAACATTGACATGTTGCCACATAACAAATAATGTACCTACCTTGTGGATTAAATGAAAATGATATTACATGTAATTTACTATGTGATCGTCGTTTGATATGTAACTTGTAAAGTTAGATGCTAGGAACAATGTATGCCTTGTGAAATACAGTTGGTTAATTTTTAAAATAATTCTGTAGTTATATTATTTATTATAAATTTTAAAAATTTTATAAAATTAAAAAAATTATACCTAACTGTGGCAATTTCGTTAAAATTGAATGTAAATCTCTATCGAAATGTCAGAATTGCACTGAGAATTGCCGTCGTACATTGGAATGTGGTCATAGGTGTAAAAAGTTATGTGCTGAACAATGTCCCTCTGAAGATTGTGAAGAAATAGTTTTGAAAAAAATTGGTAAACTTGCTTGTGGTGTCATGATAAAGTTTGGGTTTTTTGTTGCGACAGAGATAAAAGTAAACATTTAATGTAATAGTATTTTTATTTATTATTTTAATAAAATTAAAATATACTTTATAAAAGTGAGGTAGTTAATAAAATAATATCAATTAAAATCATGTATTACTGTCACATATAAATTAAAACATAAAAATAAATCAAATTATTTAGACTTCAATATCACAAACCAATTTATTAGAAATATTTTTAACACATAAAGAAGTAATCAATACATAATATTTTAGAATTCAGAATGGATAGTCTATATCTTTTAGACAAATGTCAAGAACTATGTCTACAAAAATTAAGTTGTAATGACATTTGCCAAGGTACATGTGGACAATGAAAACAAGGTCGTTTACCTTTACATATACCTTGCAATACGATTTGTAACAAGATTAATCCATGTAATCATAAGTATGTTATATTAGTTAATACATTTTTTTATATAATCTTTATTACTCATTTATATATATATATATATATATATATATAATTATTTATATAGATGCAAATCTCCATGTAAGGAACGGTGTCTGTCCATCTTGAAATCAGGAATGCTTATATTCATGTGTCCATTCTAAATGTACCAAAAAATGTAGAAATCATTGTGCGACATGCAAGGTAAGAACTACATATTAAAATTATGAATGAAACAATTTTTAAAATTTTCTATTTTTAATATTATAATACATTTTACAGGAAAAATGTAATTGGAAATGTCATCATTTAAAATGTAGTAAAAAATGTGACGAAATATGTGATCGTAAACCGTGTTATGAGCCTTGTGATCAAACATTAGAGTGTGGACATGAATGCATTGGTTTTTGTGGTGAACCATGTCCTCCTCTTTGTCGTATTTGTGAACATGATGAAATTACTACAATAGTTTTTGGCAATGAAGAATTAAACTGAATGCAAGGTACAAAAGACTGATAGATATTGTATTATATTATATTTTATGCGTAAACATTATTTATACTGCAATTTTTAATTAACTGTTGAGATGTGGCTATTAAATAATGAAACCTAACCTAACTTAAATGGCAAGGAAAGGGATACAAGTGTAAAAAGGATAGTGTTGAATTTTGATTACAATTTGCATCTATTGATAAATCATTACATTCGGAAAACGATTTTAAGCGATGTTCATCAGATAATATACGTACCGATTAAAATTTTTTATTTATCAGTCTCTACGTTCAATATAAATAATTTATCATAAAAACCCCTATATGAGTCACCTAAGTACCTAAATCTGACTGTACTTTGATCAGAATTATTTTGATAATCTAATAATTTATTATATACGTATATTACATTAGAGTAAGTTAATTAATAATCAATAAATAATATTATTTAATAAAATAATATCTTAATGAACCTATAAAAGTAAAATATGTATATAAAATTATAAACTATATATATTTGAATATTTATAACTAAATGATTATATTTTTTTTTTAGTCAAAATCAAGCCATCAGAACTGGCACATATCCATGGTTTAGAAAAATGAATAATTATTCCACTTTTAATTACCTCAACATTATATGTAGAACAAAAAATATATGCTATTTTTTCAGTTTGCCGTCCATATAAAACATTACAAACTCCTTTCCTTTTAATTGGTGTTTCATGTAATAAAGGTAATACTAATTAATTTTTACTTTCATCTGATGATGCTTTTAATGTCTTTATTTTATGAGCTTTTGTACTATCTGAAATTCTCAATTTTCTGTTTTCTGACCATGAAACATTTTTTGTCTGTTCCAGTGTTTCATTAAATATTAGTTTAATTATATTATCATCAACATATATATTATTAAAGAAAAAATTATGTTCAATATAATTTAAAATAATATAAAATAATTTAATATTTGTAATTTACTTTGATTCATAATAAGGAGAGTTAAGTGTTTAAAATTAACTTCATTTTAAAAATGTACTTCAATAGTACTAATAAGTTCTTCCAATATATTAGTGCATATTTTATCAATTTCATTACATTCCTCCTTACACAAATTATTAGTTAAAGAACAAGAAATTGAAAGTATATTATGATGTTTAATAAGGTTTTTATGAGATAATGCTGATACTTCAAGATTTTGATTTTTTGGAAAATGGTCTGATATTTTTTTGCTTTTTTTATATAAACTTTGCCCAAATTTAGAAGGCTTTACCCAAAGTTGTAGTTCATTTGTTTTTGAATTTCCCTCTTCATTATTAACAAATATTATTACAATTGCTATGTGCTTAAAACAAGATCCAGCTCCAGCTGGACACTGATAAGAGGCTTTTATGATATTTTTTGAACTATCCAACTAAATATAATAATAATTCATTTTTACTAAAAATTTGATCTACAATTTTTATTTTTACCGATCTCAAGTTGAAATTAATATGGCTCTAAACTAACACTAGTCTGTCTAATAACAGAACCTGTTATAATGCTCAATCCATCAATCAATTATAATTCTTGTACATCAAAAACATGATTACTTTCATACAACATTTGACCTTTATTATTAGTAAATATAACATGTGGCTTAATATTTTGAAAACTGAACTTAATTAATATTTTAGCCATTATTATAAAATATATTTAAAAAAAGTTTTTAAAATAACTGTAATTTAATATTTATACCAACTAATATTAATTATATTTTGTGGTAAATAATTTAAAAATTTTGTGTATTTTGTGTATATTTAGTATAAGGTCTATATGTATTTGCAATTTGCTACTAGATACATTATAATGTGATTACACTTTATTTCTCGGTAATTATATCTATGAGATTATAGGGATCATGATTATTATTATTATTAAAATAAATTATCGTTAAATATCGTGGGCAACGTTATATTGCATTATGATTATAATAATATTATTACCATGACAAAATTTTGTCATGATTATTACTATATAAAAACTCGACGTCGACAATTATTATTATTGTACATTAATTCGAACGGCATACCAACGGCCGATGACGTCACAGTGCAGGGACGATCGCGACAACCGCATCGGAATTCCAACCATCGCGCCTGGGCGTGCGTAATCCTTACCAGTTTGGTGCCGTGGGGGGGGGGGGGGGGATATTATTCCGTCTGGCTGACGTACGAGTGCCGGAGTGCGTAGCGCGGCGGTCGGCGACGATGCATGCCGCCGTACGGCATCGCTGACTCGCTGTGCACTGTGCTATCGTCTTCCTTTTCAGCCATATCCTCTAGCACGGTCGGTCGTCTGTGTTCGACGGCCGTGCAATGTCTACCAGGCTCTCGTCGTCCATTTTTATTATTTATTTCGAACGTCGCATGACGACCGCCGTCCGAGCCGAACAGTTGCAACGTTTTACATTCTACGATATCTCCGGCCGAGCGCAGAATCCATTGCATTGCGCGTGCAGGTAATATAATTATTATATTTTGTGTAATCATTGTCGTGATCATTATCGTGCGTTTTATTTTCTGATCCCGTCCCCATCCGTTTACGAATTTCAGATATTTCCGGTGCAACGCCGCCGCCGGCCGGTACATAATATTTGTTCACATTTTTTTTTTTTT
>JAIUCT010000030.1:1020891-1042253 GCA_021307375.1 Tetraneura akinire
TATTTTTAATCATCAGTGGTACGCGACTGATTGATAATATACTTAAGAGGTACGCGAAAAAAAAGTTTGAGAACCGCTGTGCTAAATTTTGTATTTATTAAAATATACATAAATAAGAAATATTATAAATTCTAAATAAATAACAATACTTACGTAGTTACATAATTATATTCTCCACGAAAATTATCTCTTACCATATCTCTAACTAAAGCATCTGAAAATTCCTAAAATTGTATATAAGTTATTAGTAGTATAATAAATTTAATTAACATACGTACATTAATTGTAACAATTTACATGAGCATCTTGTTGAAGAGCAGTATTAATCCTTAAAGTTGTAAAAAATTCTCCTGGATCAACTGATCGTTGTTTACCAAATTGCATTAAAGCAAAAACTAATTATTAATGACCAACACTTGTTTCTGGTACATATGAATTTTCAATTAATAAAGATTTATTTTGGATTTCTACTGAATCTTCTTCGGGTTTCCAATTAAATATTGCTTTTCTATTTATTAAAATTAAAAATTATATTATATTGGGTATAATATTATTAATTAACAAAAATATATTAATTGCAAATAATATACTTTACCTGAAGTTAATATTATGAAACCATAATTGTAACCAAATATTAATGTAACATTTTGCACCTAAGTTTTTTAAACCAACAAACTTATTATTTAGCCGACGTTCAAGCTCTGGATCTTCATAATCATCAACAGGGGTATGAACTTTATCCTGCAGCCAACGTTGTTCACCAAATTCAGATATGCAATATGGATTATTTTTTCAATTACAACTACAAAAAAAAAAAAAAAAAAAAAAGAGAATACTTAATTTTAAAAATACATTACTTTAAATTTTAATTGCAATAAAATCTATAATTTTTAAACACTATTATATTTTAAAACATATAACACATATTTAAAAAAAATATAAATTCAAATTGTAATATTTTATCTTGTATATTATTTAATAATTTATTTAATGATTTCGATGCATAAAATCATAAAATTAAATTACAACATTTTGTTATACATTTCTACAACCACTTACACATCATCTAATATTCTTTTTTTACCATTTCATATTATATCATATCTTAAGTCTATTTTATTTCCTAATATATTAGTTTAGGTTATTAAACTAGATTTAGGGCGAACGTTGAAGCAAATTTTTTTATGTACAATATTAATTCAAAATGTCTGCCTTCACCTAGTAAATTTTTAATTATATAGAGAATAATAATTCAAAGATTACTACATCAGATAATTATGATTGGTATAGTTATAGTTTCGTTACCACTTGAATTTTGCTTTGTTTTTATTTAAAACATATACCTATTTATTACTTTTATAAGAATCATGAAAATATAAAATTCGTAGTAATCCATAGTTATTGAGTAAGTGATTGGGGTGATTTGGCCCTCCAGGTTGGGGGTTTAGCGCAGGGTTAACAACCCTGCCTAGTAAAACAACATTGTTCAGGACTCAAACACCAAGCCTCGGGATAGATTATTTGGAAAAAAGACTGGAAACTGGAAATCGGATCTGTTTTGTGGTACTTGGAATGTACGAACTTTATATAAACAAGGAGCAGCATTGAATTTAGTAAAAGTAGCAGAGAAGTATAAAATCAGATGTATAGCCCTACAAGAAATGAGATGGGAAGATGCAGGATCTAGTAAAATATCTCAAACAACTATCATTAACGGAAGTTGTAAACAAGGACATAGATTAGGGACTGGTTTCGCGATACATGAATCAATAATGCACATGGTAAAGGACTTTAGAGATATTAGCCCAAGAATCTCCACATTAACACTCAGGACCAGAGATTTTCGAATTGTACTAATTAATGTTCATGCTCCAACCGAAGAAAGTGACGATGAAGAGAAGGAAGAGTTTTACTCTACATTAGAAGACGTAATGGATACAGTAGTTGGTGACGTAAAAATAGTTCTAGGTGATTTTAACGCTAAAATCGGCAAGGAAGCGTTGTATAGAGCGGTGATTGGAACTCATAGCCTACACGAAACCTCGAATGAAAACGGGATGAAGCTGATTAATTTTGCAGAAGGCAAAGGACTATGTATAAAAAGTACTATGTTCCCGCGCAAGGAGATTCATAAGTACACTTGGGTATCTCCTGATGGAAAATATAAGAATCAGATAGACCACGTTCTGATAAATGAGAGGTTTAAGAACGGAATTATTAATGTTCGAACATTACGTGGTGCAGACTCTGATTCTGATCATTTACTAGTGGGTTTTTGGTTACGAATAAAATTAAAAAAGCACAATAAATGTAGTACTTCATCCATAAGTAGGTATGACGTGGAGAAGTTGGAAGACAAGAGAATTCTCAGAGATTATAACAGCACTACCAAGAAAATTTTTGAAGAGAAGCAGATAAAACTTACCAGTGATGTGAATGAAATATGGAATAAAGTCAAAGATACTATAGAAACAGCAGCGTCGGGAATAATAGGAACAGAAAGAAATGTATCAAAAGTTTGGTTCAATAGTATATGTGAGGAAGCGCTACAGAGAAGAAAAACTGCTCGTGAAGAATGGCTAAAGGATACGAACAATGAGACAAAGAGAGCGAGGTTTATCACACGACGAAAGGAAGCAAGTAACATTTTAAGATGTGAGAAAAGAAAATTTGTATGTAAGTTGCTAGAAAAGACAGAACAAGACTTTAAAACAAATAAAACACGTGATATGTATAAGAATATTAAGAAATTAAATGGAGAGTTCAAAAGAAACGAACGTTTTATTAGAGATAGTAATGGATCCTTGGTTACTACAGATGAAGATATAGCTAAAGAATGGGAGAAATATTTTGAAGATCTACTGAACAGCGAAGAGCCAGACGAATTGTTCACGTTTGACCTAGGAAATATAAATGATCAAGAATGCCTAGAGCCAACTCTAGAAGAAATAGACTTACAAATAAAGAATCTGAAAAACAATAAGTCTCCAGGCGAAGATGGTTTCCAGGCTGAATTGCTTAAAAAAGGAGGAGATGACGTAACGCAATGGATCTGGCAAGTGATAAAAAAAGTGTGGATTACGGAAAAATTCCCAGATGATTGGAAAACATCCCTAATCTGCCCAATACACAAAAAAGGTGATAAACAAATCTGCAGTAATTATAGGGGAATTGCCTTACTGAATGTGGCGTACAAAGTCTTCTCAAACTGTATTTTAACAAGAATTAAGGAAAAAGCAGAACTTATGATTGGTGAGTATCAAGGAGGTTTTAGACCAGGGAAGTCAACGACGGACCAAATATTTATTATTAGACAGCTATACCAAAAAACATGGGAATTCGATAAAGAGATACATACTTTGTTCGTTGACTTCAAAAAAGCATACGACAGTATTCATAGGGAAAGTCTCATAAATATTTTGAAAGAGTTTGATTTCCCCCAGAAGTTGATTAATTTAGTATCAATCAGCATCATGGAAACTGTGGTCAAAATAAAAGTCAGAAATATGAAGTCGGATCCAGTTACAGTAAAATCCGGTCTTAGACAGGATGATTCCATCTCACCTATTCTCTTCAATCTGGTTTTAGAAAAAGTTATAAGAGAGATGAAAATTAAGCCCCATGAAGGAATAAAATTTCGGAACTCTACTATTCCCTTATTGGCATATGCCGATGATATAGTGCTGATGGACGAATCTCAAGATGGAGTTAAACGGCTATGTGAAAGGCTCAAGGACGCAGCACAGAAAGTAGGATTACAAATAAATGAACAGAAAACTGAATATATGATCATAGGAAGACAAAATTGGATGGATCATGTGTTGGAGGTAGATCATTTTAAATTTAAGAGAGTAAATTCTTTCAAATATCTTGGCTCAATTGTGAGTGAAAAAAATGATATCATCAAAGAAGTAGCCGCGAGAATCCAAGCAGGAAATAGAACCTATCATAGTTTGATGAAAATATTAAGTTCTAAATCATTATCAAGAGAGATAAAGAGACGTTTGTATACCAGTCTAATACGACCAGTGATATTGTATAGATCGGAAACCTGGGCACTAAGGAAATTAGATGAAAATAAGTTTTTAATACTTGAAAGGAAAATATTACGAAAGATCTTCGGTCCAATAAAAGATGACATCATAGGAGTGTGGAGAAGAAGGAGAAATAGAGAACTACAAGAAATTTATAATGAAAATAACATAGTAGAGACGATCAAGAAAAGAAGGTCGCGATGGGCAGGACATGCAATGCAGAGTCAGAACTCTCTACTAAGAATGGTGCTGGAACAGAATCCATTGGGAAAAAGGCTCTTGGGAAGACCAAAATTGAGATGGGAAGATATAGTTAAGAGAGATGTAAAGGACATAGGAGGCGGAGCAAACTGGAAGGATTTGGCGATGAATAGAGATGGATGGAGAATTGGTTGTGAGACGGGATGGTCCTAGCGGCCGATTAACCCAGAAGAAAGAAAGAAAGAAAGAAATCCATAGTTATTGCTGTAGTCATTTAGTGACATAGCCATAAAAAGAGGGACTAAAGGAGCCATGTACCCTCCTATTATCAGTATTTTATTGAAATTTAACATTTATTAATTTTTTAATAAGAAAATATAAATAAAATAAAAACAAGACATTATGGCTTATTAATATATATTATATATATATATATATATCAAAATATTATAATATATGTGGACAATATAGTTCTATAAAAAAAAAAATTGTTTATGGCTGTGGACCCAATCTCCTTCAAATTCTGGCTACTATATTGTTGATATCCATATTATTTTAAGTATGATATTTTGAAAGTCTTATATTTAATAATATAACTAGTAGGTACAATATTGAAATAAATTTCTTGTAACCTAATAGCATAACCTAGCCTCCGGTCCGGGTTATACTTGTGTAGAGTACCTAATTAATTGTTTCTTGTTTTATCAATATTTTCATATTACGTATAAATTTATAGAAATATATAGGTAGGTACTTAATTTTATAATACTACATAACAAGTAGATATTTCAAGTTGCTTAATGAATTTTTCTTACGATTC
Source organism: Tetraneura akinire (assembly GCA_021307375.1). Classification (NCBI taxonomy): domain Eukaryota; kingdom Metazoa; phylum Arthropoda; class Insecta; order Hemiptera; family Aphididae; genus Tetraneura; species Tetraneura akinire. The sequence continues at coordinate 1,025,947 of JAIUCT010000030.1, forward strand.
AATATGTATTAGTACTATCACTATATAATTTTATAATTTTGTCAATAAGTATACCATATTTACCTTCATATGTACGTATATAATAGATATATCTACAATAATGTAATATTTTCAAAAAAATAATAACACAGATCGTCAACTCTCAAAAACTACCAGTAGATTACCATATAATATATTCTATACTACTAAGTATCATTACATCAATTTTAACTATTTCAAGATAAATATTATACCTATGGTAGATAAGAGAATTTAAGAAAAGTTCAAATATTAAATAATTAGGGAAGTAAGTAGGTAGATATTATTTTGATACTCTTTTGGAGTAACCACAGTGAGTGCAGTGCTAACTGTAAGATGCTCCTTCAAGATAGAAACATAGTCTTATATAGTCTTATATTACTCACCGGCAAAATTTACACTTGGGGAGACCTATTCGATAAGCTTTGGTTACATGGTCCTCGGTGATATCATTGGTATGAACACTGTTGGCCCATGACCACTGACTCTTCCTTTCCAGATCCTTTTTGCTTGACATGTCACTCGTGAATCCTTCATGCGGCGACCACGGAAACGATCGTTTGAAAATCAAAACTTGGCGGTGACAGAACCGCCAAGTGGCATGCCGGCCTGAAACATCCAATGTACGCAAACGGTCGGAACAAATAAATTTAGTTATGTGTACACACTACACACGACAATAATTAAATTATAATATTAATTAACTTGAAATTAGTGGCGCACTAACCGATACGATTTTCGACAATAATTATTGCCGATTAATCGGAAGGGTAAATCGGCGATACCGATGCGAATTCTGATCAAAAATCTGATGTCGCGGGTATAAATATATCACGAAAAAAAATATTATTTAACCGCTTGTCATACAATCGTTGTCAATTTGTCGTAGAAAAAAGATAAAAAGAATGCAGACTTGAATCACTTCGCCACAGCCAGCAATCCGGCACAGGCACAGTCATATACACAAATACAACAGTAGATTTTATAGCACTAAAACGACACTTTCGCTAAACGTGTAAACTCAAACCTATTGCACAAATTATGCACTTTCTATACTGGCATACTGCACATGTTAAAAATTGATACGGTTCTTGATTGGTCTGCTGAGATTAAAGTGACAACAAATATAAAACAAGATTTTTTTCTATACACAGATTAATCTAGGCTCTCTAGTATACACTATACAATATAATTAATATCACAGAATAGCATAGTTTTGAGCACGATTATAGATAGAATGGTTTCGCAAGGATCTATATAATTCTATGATAATCGACGGCGCAGAAGTTTCTTATCAATTAATAGGTTTTACCCTCTGCATACTAGCGCTCCTAGTGAATATACGACACATCATTAAGTACCAATTGGCGAATGGCGGTGTTATGAAGAAGTATCAATCACGAAAGATCGAATTCAATAAAAACGTTACCGAGCTCAACGGACATCGAACCGCGCGGCTCATAACAGCGGGATTAAGACGCCTGATGGACATGGAATTATAATAATTAATATTATATTATTTGACCAAAATTTGATGTTATTAATCATGATTAATTAACAAATGTAATCATGATATTAATTTTCTTTTACCACAATTATGGATAATTAAATATGATAATATTTTACTATTGCCTACTGTTTATTATAAATTACAAATAATGTTATTATAATGTGTTGTTGTGATTATAACCATTAGTAGCCTAGATCGCGCTATAAGGCAGAGGGTATTTTGTTATTTTTGATAAGAAACTCTGTCGCTGGATATTGTTGCCTCGTCGCGTACCCATTCTATCTGTAGCCATGGTTTTGAGACAACAATCTTCAAAAATACGATCTTATCAGACATCGATGAAATTATAATTTGTCTGATATCACTGTCAGAGTGTCAGGTGTATAATAAAAATTTATTATATATATCTGTGGGTTATGAACCACGATCTAGATAGACAAGATATACAGGACAAAAAACGAACGTCGAATCGGCGGACTCCAAAATGTTTCGTGAAAAGTACACTTCGATATTTTGCGCTATCTATATTCATATACATCAACTATTATTATCGAGTTACAAATTCAGAATAATCGTTTTGCATGGTAGATTAATAACCTAATTTATTTAATAAATTAAAATTTTATATTCTTTCTTATTTTTTAACTTTTAGATTCTGAGCGAAGCGAAGAATGTATTGGTTTTACAATGATGTGTGATTATTTTTTGTTTTTTTTTTTTTTTTTTTTTATGTCTGTGTACAAAAATACTACCCGAAATAATGCTCCGATTTTCACGAATAGGGTATGTTTCGGGTAGCAAAGTGAACGTACTTGGTACTTTACTTAGGTCATTTTTTGAATTTCTCAAAATTGACGCTATGCGGTAGAAAATACGGCGAAAAAATGACGAAAAAACTGCATTTTTCGCGAAAAATGAAATTTCGACGAATTCGATTTCTATATTTCACGATAACTCAGGCAATTTTTAAGATGAGTGGTATATGTATACCATTATGGTAATGTGGTATAATTTTGGAACCGTTACATTAATTTTTCTCCAAAATATAGGACTTTGAATATTTCGTAAAATTCACGTTTTTACGTATATAATGTGTGATAAAATTGTCAATTTTGGGTATTTTGGTCTGAAAATTTTACTGAAGTATACTTACATATTACTTAACATCATACTAAAATATTAGAAAAATCCATTGTCAAAATTTTTTTTTATAGCCGTTTTAAGTTGATATTTTTAGGAAAACGAAAATCTTAGAATCCATACGTATAAATATTCTGAAAACACTTTCACTACCCGAAATAACCCTTCGAATCTTCGATTTTCACCAATAGCGAGTTCCAGATGTAAAAGTGGATGTAGATGGTACTTTATTTGTAAGCCCGTATCCAGGGGGTTTTAGGGGTTCACCCCCCCCGTAATTTTTAAAGTAGTTTTATATTTATAATATAACAGACTAACTACATATATAACTACGTATAATATAATCATTTATTTTTACTTCATATATTAAAAAATTTTAACCCCCCCCCCCGAAAATTGATCCTGAATACGTGCTTGTTTATTTGGGTCATTTTCGAATTTCTCAAAATTGACTATAAGCGGTAGAAAAAACGAAATTTTGACGAATTCAATTTCTATATTTCACGATAACTCGGGCAATTTTTAAGTTAGAGACTTGAAAATTTTTTTGGGTGTTCACATAGCTATTATATATATGTGGTAAAATTTTGGAACCGTTTTTAAATTTTTTTTCTAAATATAGGACTTATAGCTTTTTTAAGTTGATATTTTTAGTTCAAACGAAAATTATAATCTGACTGAACTTCGCTCAGAATCGTTTTTTCGAATGCAATGGTTTATCATTGCATTCAAATTCTAAGTAAAATTAAACGCTATGATCCGCACACCTGTATCCTGTGTGGCAGGAGTATCAGCTCATCTTTCTTTTTTTTTTTTTATCATGTTAAAATTTATTTATTTCTAATTATTATTTATTTTTTTTTTTTGTACATAGATTTAGATATAAAAAATATAATATAATTTTTAAACAAGCTTTGATTTTTTTTTTCAAAATTTATTTATTCGTAGATTTAGATTTTTAATGCATATTTTAATGTATTATTGCATGCTTATTTTTTTATTTCTTAGTGCATATTGCGAGGTGTTAGACAAGAGTGTATTCTTCACCCTTAATTTTCAACCTCTATTCTGAAAAAATATTCAATGAGGCTCTAGACGGGATAGAGGAAGGCATACAACTAAATGGAGCCAGAATAAACAATATTAGGTATGCGGATGACACCATAATTCTAGCCGACAATATTATTGGACTGCAAACCTTAATGCACCACATAGCACAGCACAGTTATTAATTTGGACTCAACATAAATGTACACAAAACAAAACAAATGGTCATTAGCAAAAACATTATAACTGGAGCTCACCTGTATGTCAATCAAACCAAAATAGAAAGAGTGGGACAATATTGCTACTTAGACACCATGATTAATGAAAAATGGGACAACACTAAAGAAATAAAATGTCGTATAGGTAAAGCGAGAGCATTTAATAAATGAGCCCATTCTTCAAAAGTCATAGCGTGTCTCTTAAAACAAAAATAAGACACATAAGGTGTTATGTGTTCTCTGTTCTACTCTACGGTGTGGAAACTTGGACACTGAATGATGCCATTATAAAGAAGATAGAAGCATTTGAGTTATGGCTATATGGAAGAATACTAAAAATAACGTGGAATGCTCGGATTACAAACGACGAAGTTCTTAGGAGAATGAACAAGGACACTGAGTTAGTAAACACCATAAAAATAAGAAAGCTCCAATATTTAGGTCATATAATGAGAAATGAGAGTAGGTACTCAATACTTCAAGCCAATTTGCAAGGGAAAATATATGGAAAAAGAGCCCCTGATAGAACAAAATCATGGCTTCATAATTTAAGGGAATGGTTTGGAAAGAGCTCATCAGAGTTGTTTCGCGTCGCAACCGACAGAGAGAGTATTGCTGGAATGGCCGCCAAAATTCGAAATCGGATAGGCACCTGAAGAAGAAGAAGTACATGAACTTATGAGCCCTGATCATCATAATATATTAAACTTATAGATACTTCAACTACTTACTATTCAATTTCATACATAGAAGCTAAATATTTTTCAAAGGTAAAAAATAAATCAGCTTAAATACAATATTTTAATAATTTATTTAACAATAAATTTAATTGATATTGATTAATCATTCAATTATTGAAATTAATACTTAATAAATAACATATGATTTATTATTTATTATTTTTTTGGTGGAATATCGAAAGCTTCAAATGCTCCCTTTGAAGGGTCAAGTAAACACCGGAAACTATTCACTGATGGAGGAGGACTCAATCTAAATACTGGATCATAACGTGGAGGAACTGAAAAATAAATGTAAATAACTCTGTTATTAAAAAAACATTAATTATTAATACTTATTATACCTTGGGAATATAATTTACTCCTATGGCCTTTTAATAAATCACTATATATATATAGTGTATATATATCATACATAAAACTAAAACTAATACTGAACTAAAATTGATAAACGGGTGTTTAGACAGAAATTTTTTGTTAAAGAAAGTATAAAAAAAAAATTATTTGAATTTATAATTATCAGCATTTTATTTTTATATTTCAAATTTTGAATTTCTAACCATCCTTTCTAAATATGAATTTAATACCACAAAATAAATAAAGTTAATTTTAATAAATTGTATTCCATTATAAGTACGGAATAAATATTTTGTGTCTTAAATTAATGCTTGTATTTTGTATTTGTATGTTTATAAAATATGTAAAAGAAATTTGAATGAAAAATACTCGTATAAAATAATTTTTAATAATTAAAAATAATATAGTTTAAATAAAGAAATAAAATAATAATATAGTACTGTAATAATTAACTTACTTAAATTTTTGTCTACTTGTTTTCCTTCTTTATTTAGAACAATAATTTCTACTGCATCATCTGATTCTTCAGTGTCTAAAAAAATAATAAGTAATGTACCAAATTATATATAATTTGTGTACTCTAAATTTATTAAAATAATAGACAAAATATAGTTATTATATAATTAGATATTGTATAAGTAAACTCATAACAAAAATAAAATATTACTTACACAGCAAATTACTTGTATGTATATCAGAAAATTTATTACTACAGGGTACTTCTTTAAATTTATTTACAGTTCTGGAAATATTTCTTTTTTTCTGTAAAATAAAATCCTAAAAATTAAATTATTTAAATATTATAATTACTCATGACCATAGGCGTGCGCACAGGGTGTGCCAGGTGTGCCATGGCACACCCTGTGAATTTTTTTTAGGGCCCAATTTCAATTTATTATTATACTAAAAAAGATGTATTTAACCTTTCAATAAAATATTTGAAAACTGAAGTTAAATTATTATCATCTATTGAAAATGTTCCAATAGGTACAAGTACTGCAGCTTTATATAAATGGTTGGATTGGTTAGTCAATTCAAATAAACAAAATATTTTTGTTAGGTACTTTTTATGAAGTCATTACAAAGTTCCTTGTTATACCAGTAACTAATTGTGGTTGTGAACGTGCCTTCTCCAAATTATCTATTGTAAAATCTAAATTAAGATCAACAATGTCACAAGGAAGATTGAAATCCCTATTATTTTTATTTGTCAAACAAGAAATGACAAAATCAGTTGATTTGAATAGTGTCATTGAAGAATTCAAATATCTTACTCCGATCCAAAGAAGGCTGACATTATAAATTTAAAATTTTTAATACCTATACAATTTCTTTATCTATTTATTTTAATATATTACATATATATATAATAGGTATTAAAAATTATTATTAATTTATAATTATGTATATTGATATAATATAAATAAATATAAATGTAATATTAATATTATACATTTTTCTTAACTATGACTATAAATACAAAATAAATTGTATGTAAAATTTTCACAAGTCATTTAAATAAGTTTATTATACGAGTAGATAACACTTGTTCATAGGGGACCATAAAAAATTTTCAGGTGGGGCAATGAAAAATGTTTGTGTATATATAGTATATATTATATAATATTTAAATAATATTATAAGTTATAATAATGTATAACATTTTTCCAGGGGGGCAGTGACCCTCCTTGTCCCCCATAAGGGCGCCCATGCACTTGATGGAGATTTTTAGGGCCCCATTTATGTTGTGGCACACCCTGTATTCAATGTCTGCGCACGCCTATGCTGATGACTAGACATATAAATTTTGTTTTTATATAATCGTGTTTCATGTTTATTAGTTAAATATATCTATAATATAAGTATGTTATTAATTTAACTTATTTTCTTTAAAAATTTTTTGATATTAAGTATCTTTATAATCATTTAAATAATACAATAATAAACAATAATTCAGTTTAACTATTAATAGTATTGATTAAATAGTAAATTAATTTAATTATAATTTATAATGTATCAAAATTACTATTATTCAAATTATATAGTTTCAAAAAATCATTAATTATACTAAAATATTTAATTTTTATTGAATAATATAAAATTAATCGATTAAATAATTTTCTGGTTAAGATTTCATTAGGCCATTATAATTGATATTATAAAAGTAAACAATCAATTTAAAAAAACCAATTACTTTAAATTGTCAATAATTTTGTTTTATTATTTAGTGATAAAAAGTTTTTTTAATTTGATGAAAAAGAAAATTTGCTATTTTATAATGGCAGTAAAGAGAATAATATCACATTAGTGAACAGGCATAAAATTGCATTTAATTAAATATATAATAATATTAAAAATACCTTAAGTTGACCAAATGCCTTGAATGAAATAAGATTTATATTAACTGGTTCAGTTTTAGAATTGAAATGTATTTTAAAACGCATATTGTTATCAAATGATTTAATACTATAATCTCCATTAAATTTCGTTCGTGGTATAGATATACTAGCTCCTCTAAGTGCATCCACGGATTGTACAATAAACACTGACCGTTTTTCTTGGTAATTAGATATTTCGCTACTTAATAAATACATATAACGTGCAAATGATCCTTCTTCTTTAAGCCCTTTCAAATCTCGACTTAAAATCTGAAATGAAAATTGTTTTGTAAATATATTTTATATCAATAAAATTGTGTTTAAAATTAAATTAATTATTATTTATTTATTTTTTATAGTATCACTATTAATTTTTGAAATTTTTTAATTTTCGTTTGGAGACACGGTCGTTTGTACAAACTTCTTCATACTATTCGCTGCCGGGATACCGTCCAGCTAATCAACACTATGCTTACTAATAGATCATTCAAAGTACACATGGATGATAAAACTAGCAACTCAAGAACATTAAATAACGGCCTAGCGCAAGGCTCGGTATTAGCTCCACTATTATTTAATGTCTATATAGCTGATGTCCCAACAACTCACTCCATTAAATTCGCATACGCTGACGACCTAGCTATTGCTACTCAACACAAAGACCTCAATGAAACTGAAAGGATACTTACAGAAGATCTCATAACGCTAGGTAATTACTTCCATGATTGGAGACTAAAACCTAATACCAGCAAAACAGAAGCATCGTGTTTTCACCTCAACAACAAACTTGCTAATAGCCAATTAAACATAACTTTTAATGGAGACGCTCTAAATCATAATTTTCACCCCAAATACCTTGGCATAACATTGGATCGTACACTCTCATTCAAAACGCACCTCGAAAACACCGCCGCCAAACTTAGCTCCAGAAACAATATAATACAAAAACTCTGCGGTACATCTTGGGGTGCCTCGGCTCACACTTTGCGATGTTCGGCCCTTGGTCTGGTCTACACAGTAGCTGAATACTGCGCTTCTGTATGGCTAAACAGCACTCATGTGGCAAAAGTAGACACCCAACTTAATACTACCATGAGACTAATATCTTGTACAATAAAATCGACACACACCACTGGCTCCCAACATTAACAGCAATTGCCCCCCCTCCACTTCGTAGAGCGAACGCCTTGATTAAAGAGTTCTCAAAAATAAATCTCAACCGCGAACTACCCATTAATAATTTTATTGATAATGCGTCCAAAAGACGATTGAAATCTAGAAACCCCCCATTAAAAACAGCTAAGGAGCTAATTGACGCATACTTCAATATGATGATCAGCTGGGGACGAACATGGTCAGCCGCGGTGGTGAACGACGTCCTTCTATGTAACATATCACCAGGACATATACCCACAGGATTTGACTTACATCGCAGTCTTTGGTGCAGACTAAATAGAATACGAACGTCGCATGGTAGATGTGCAGATTCATTGCACAAAATGAAAATGAGAAATTCACCAGAATGTGACTGCGGTGCGGAGAAGCAGACCATGTACCACATAGCTTTTGTATGTCTTATCCACGCCTACAGAGGACCCAGAATCGACTATCTCACAACTCCTCCTACATTTATTAAATGGCTGGAGAAACTAGAACTCAAAATCTAAATACCAAATATCAATTTGTTACCTGATTATTAATATTAATTATTTTTGTTTTGTTTTTGTTTATTTATTATTATTATTATTTATTTATTTTTTTTTTCACATAAATCATATGCATGTAACTACAAACCATACGCTAAATAAATAACTATTAATTAAATATTTTTTATCAAAAGTAAATTTTAAATTAAAATAAAAAAGTATATATTTTATAATTATTTAATATATATAAAAAATTACCTCTAATTGCTTATCTAATATATCTTCTTGCCACTTTAATGTTTGTATTTCTTGTAGTTTTGTTCTTATTTCAGCAGTCTTATCACCTTCACTTAATTCAACTCTAATAAAGAATAATAGTAATTTAAAGATATATAATTTTTTTAAATTCATGTGTATTTCTAACCTCAATCTGACTTGATTTTGTTTTTTTTCAATTAAGCCAATTCCTTCTAATACATTAGTAATATCATAAATTCGTCTCTTTTGTTTAACAGCTAACATAGCAGTAACCTTAAATAAATTAGAATATAGATTAATAGTTAAAAATAATAAATAATAGTCAAATTAAATATACCTAACATATAGAATGTTATAGTTATAATACGGATAAACCTAAAAGTAATTTTAAGAGATTATAAAGCTATGGCATTGAATATATATATAAACATTTTTACATTATATTTTCATAATATTAAAAAACATAGGCATTACTTGTTCATTTTTTATAAATGGCAAATTATTAATTATAGTTATAAATATTATATTCTACAAATTTCAGTTCAATATTAATAAAGAGGTAGGTATGCCCTATGCTAATTATTTACACATTTTGAAAATATTTTAATTTTATTTACTGTTTGATTTAACTATATAAGTACATCAAATGTTAAAATTATATTGTTTTATTAAATACAAAATGATAATAGTTATTAAAAACTACATTAAATTTGTAATGTAAATAATTATATTTATTGATGTCTTCTTCTCCTTTGTGTTGTGATTGAATCAAATTAAAATAGATCAAAATTAATTTTTAATAACTTCTCAATATATAAATTAGCTATATAACTTAATCTTTTTTGGCCAATAGAATTCCTTGTAAAAATTTTTTGGTGACATAGAGATGAAAATAACCATGAAAAATAATATCCACAATTACAAAAAAAGTCGTATTCTTGTTCGCATTTAAACAGAAACCAGAAATTTTAAATTCAAAAAATGACCTAAATAAAGTACCAACTACATCCACTTTCCTACCGGAAAAATATGCTATTCGTGATAATCGGAGCATTATTTCTGGAAGTAAAAGTGTCTTCATACTTAAAAAAAAAAAAAAAAGACACGCATCATTGTAAAACCAATACATTTTTCGCTAAGCTCAGAATTTAAAACAGTGTTTCCCAACCTGTTTTATTCTACGCCCCCTTTGTAAATTTTCAAAAATTTCACGCCCCCCCAACAATTAAAATTTTTTGAAAAAGGTTTATTTAGTTTAAAATATAGAAATAAGTAAAAATAATTTTTTTAAATATTTATTTAAGTTACAATGTAGAAAGTATAAAAATGTAGTTTATTTATTATTAATTATTAACACAGATAATGAGTAATTAGCGATGAATGATAATGGACAATTATTAATTTTATAGTTTTTCCACATAAATGAAAAAAAAATTAAAAAACAATGTATTTCGTAATGACTACTTTTTAAACATATTAATCTAGTCTCTAGTGATAATATTAAATATTAAAGTCAAAAATTTTTTCTAATACCTAAATATTTATTACTCAATTATAATTTTGAAACTTGTTTAAAAAATTATTAGGAGAAATGACCACCTTAAATATTTTAAAAGTGCAGTCCCCCTCCAATTTATGACTATATAAAAAATGAAAACTAAACTCTGTCCTATATCTAAATCATGGTCGTATCTGAGTTCAAACCCTCCCCAATAATTTTTCATCATTTAAGGAAAGAGATATTTCAAAAAAAATAATAAGGTTTTTACTTATCTTATAGGCTAGGTATATAAGTAAAATATTTAAAATATTATATGTCAAAATAACGTATGTGTATACCGGGCCATAAAATGTTAAAATTATCTACAATTTTAAAGTTTATTGGTTTTATTTAGTAATATATAAGAAAAATATCATTATTACAATCATAATTAATAGGTACTATAGGTACCTGCAGATAACTAAATATGCCATTTGTGTGTCATACTATACTGAAAATTGAAACGAAATAAAATTTGAATTCCGTTATACTTTTATCGATATATTTTATATTATTTGAGAAGTAGAGATACGAGTATAATATTAATAACAAATATTAAAATACTAGATTAAACTAATTAACTAGATTTTTAAAATCATCCAGAAAATTATTATAATATTAAGTAAATTCATTTAAAAAATTTAAAAAATTAAGTAAATATTAATTAAATATTTTTTTTATCAAAATTATATAATTATAAAATTAATAAATAAAAATTATAAAATACCATGTTTCTAGTAATAAATTATGATTTTAATAAGAAAAAGTTTATTCAATTTAATAAATCACATCATATTATGATACCTATGACGTATATTATAATATTATTTATATAATATAAATATATATATATAGGTATACCGTATACCTATATAAAAATATATACATACTAGTAAAATATACGTAAATATTAAATATATCATATTTCAATATAAGAGTAATTAAATACTACAATTAATGCTAGATACAGCCATGATCTAAATACAATATATATTGGAAAATTATATGTTTGTTCTATCATATTTGAAATGTGATAATACAAGTCCTACTATTCCACAGGACAATTTATAGTACTGATTATACATTTATATAGTTTCTAACCATATGAGTTATAAAAATATATATATTCTAATATTAGACTATATAAAGTATAGAAAATGGTTTTTACTATATATATATTAATTCAAATAAATAAATATATTACCCAACATTATATAACATGTACATGTGAACAAATAAATTGCTTTATAATAGTAGGTGTATTATATTAATTTATTAATTGCAATCTATAATTATTAATTACTATATTTAAATATATACATTTTTAGATTCTGAGCGAAGCAAAGAACGTATATAATGTATTTAAGTATTAATATAGTAATGAAACCATATTTTATAAAATAAATAATTTTATGTACCTATAAAATATAATAAATGATGATAAATTACTTTTTTTAAATTCATTACTCCATCTGGAGAATTTCGAAGAAGATCTGCAAACTTGGTTGCTAAGTTGCTCAAAGATTTCTTTTTTTTTCTACCTTTATCTAAAAACATTTCTTCAACAGATAATATTTTTGATCCATATTTGTCAGACAATGATGAAATTTCTTCAACACTGCTTTCTACAAGTTCCATTGTGCTTTGATCTTCCATATTAACTTGAAATTTAAATGTATGTAAAATACATTTATGCAATTTAAAAAGCTCAATGTAAATCACTAATATTAAAAGTAAATAGATATAAAATACTTAAATATTGTAAAAGCACTAATCAATCAAAATAAAAGTTAAAAAAAAAATAATAATTCAATAATTAATACAAATTGGTAAATTATAATAAACGCCTTCGTAACATATTATTGTATAAACTCTAGGATATTAAATACGAATTGTATTGTTTTATTATTATTAGATACTACTTAAACTTGTTAGTTGTTATTAGTCTTTTTTTATAATTTATTTGTTTATATATATTACATACAGATAATTAGATAAGATATTGTCTTTTATCGTAATATACCTATGTAAAACCTAAGGTTTATAGATATTAGAGGTTGCCTCATTTGGAAATTATGAAAATGTAAGAGTGGGAGAAAAATACCGTGACGTCATTCGCCATATACGATGTATAACGAACGGTCATTCAATAAGTTTATGTAATATCTAATTCCTAAAGGAACAAATGTGGTATCCAAGTTATTAAATAATATCTATTCAAGAATGACAATTGAAGAAAAGTTTAAACGTGTAATTCAAACTTATATTAAACAAAGAATAATTATACGTATAAAATATTTTAATTACAACAATCAAAGGAAGTACAAAATTAAATTTCAAAAACTGAACAAATTAAAAAAAATAGAGACTTAAGCAATACTGCTTAACCTAACCTAACCGTAGTAAAAAATTTATACGGGGAGTTGAAAGAAAGGGTTTAACCAAACTGCACTATTTTTTCAATAGAATTGCATTCGTGTCAAAAAAAAAAAAAAATCAAATCGCTTATAATGCGGAAAAATATTATATGGCACTAATGCACTTCTATATAAAATATAAATATATTATATATATATATAGGATTGACGTCAGAAACGAATTGATCAGTCGTCTGAATACTTTTTAATTTTTTATATTTTATGTAAACAATAATTTAGAAAATTTATCCGTTTCGAATATTGATATCGTAGTTATTAATCTAATCTGTGTTAAAACCGATTTATTACGTCGTGAAACGAATTATTAATTTTTGTTATCAATAAAATTATTACAATTATATCATCGATTCGATTTTGAAATTCGAATATAGAGATAATATAAAACTGCAGGTAAATTTATACTAATATACCTACTGGTATATAGACGATAATTAATTTTATCGCGGTTAACAGACCGGTAGTTATGTACCTACTTGGTTACCTACTTGTTTTTCTGCCCTCTGTTAAAATTCAACCGTTTTGCAGACTTTTGGTATAACATCCCAACAGATTAACACCTAATTATCATTATTATAAATTTATAAAATGATGAAAAATTAAGCGACTCCGGCAGTCATCGTTATTATTATTATATACATATAACAATATTTTAATCTAGTTTATGACAGGAAATAATGAAAAATCCACTGCTACAGAGCTTTCTCTCGTATTTGCGTCTCTATCTCCTCGAACCTCGACGACTAGATTTATATTTTATTATTTTATGATTTATCAATGCAAGTCTTATCAGTTATCACGTATTGGTATCTGTATTGCTCATTGACTTTATACCACGGTGTGCCACGGTTATCTACCACGGTTATGTGTATAATACTCAATAAGTATAAGGTCTATGGGGACTGTCTATACCACAGATATATATAATATATATAAATATAAGTTTATTATATATATCTGTGGTCTATACGCAGTCGCTTAGAGCACCACAGCTGTTATCATTTTGTTGTTATCAAAAAATGTTATAAAATAATATATTATTACACAAGTCAAATATTATTCTTGTGTATTTATAATGTATATAACTCACGGTTTAAGATATCTTAACCCGTGATATAACTATATACAAGTATTTTGTCTTTTACTGGAAGTCATATTACAATGAAACAAATGATAAAAAAAACTCACATAAACAATACAAAAAAAAATAGGTACCAATATAAAATAGTATAGTTCATTATTTTATGTTAATTACTAATTTATGGAATACAAAATATTCATTTATTGAATAAAAACAGACCTCTATATTATTTAATAATAACATTTATTGAAGGTATTTACAATTTCACATAAGTAATCGGTACAGTTGCAAACTCGTCGTGTTCATAAAATAAAATAAAGTGTCTTACAACATCAAATACGATATCTTAAAAACAATTAAACATGATATTAATATTATATTAATATTATATTATTATGAATATAAATTGTTATACATCATAGTTGAAGTAAAGATATTATTGTATTAGTATTAGTTGATTTAAGATAAGTTAATTTAATAAACATTGCTTAATTCACTTATAGGTATTGGTTATTAAGTTTTATGAAACTCTTTTAGTAGTTTGATTGAATTTACTTATTAATTTTTTTGATAACAATAAAATGATAACAACGGTGGTGCTCTAATCGACTGCGTATAGACAGACCTAGGTCTATGGTATTACTTCTGTGGTATTACCACAGATTAGATTAAACTATTTTTTTTTGTTTAGTGGTTAATTTTTTGGTTTGTTTACATTTTTTGAAATTACATTGCTTTAATAGGGAGTGTCAGGGCTATGGTATTACCACAGATAACATTATAATATATTGATAATATTATATATATTAGGTACATTATAATTATATGGATATTTGTTAAAAAAAAAAAAAATAATAACACAAAAATTATATCTATTCACTACTTTGTTAGTTTTATTCCATAGACATATAAAATTATAAGTCTGTTTTATTCTTAGATCATATACTATGGATAGAGCCATACCCATTTGAGCCTATGCATTCAATTCGACGCCAACATGTTAGAGCCTTGGTTACCATTGCGCATGCGCAAAATGATTGATAATACAATAATATGTTTACGTTATTAAATTTGTATTATGTTTTGAACACGGCTGTAGAATGTAGACATCATACAACCGTGGTTTTGAGTTTTGCACTATATAATATTAATAATTGACGTATTATTATATATTTCTATGGTCTATAGTGTCTTTACTATTTAGGTGTTTATATTTTAATTTACAATTTTACATTCAACTTTAAATAGGTATTAGTTATATTTAACATCATGCCAAATGCATGTTTATTTTGCTTGAAGTCATCAAAATCTCATCCAGGTCTTTCATTGCATAAGTAAGTAAAATAAATACTTTTTGTTTGTAATATAATTTTTTATCTATTCTTAACTATTTAACTATTTGTACATAAGTATTAAAGTAGGTAATTAAGTAATTATATTTTTAAATGTACAGATTTCCCACCAATACAGAACAGCGTTCTATATGGCTCAAAGCTTGTGGGTTTTCAATAGATAACTATGGACATGCGTGTGAAGATAGCACCTTTCTTATCACTAGCCGAGTTGTAGGTTACCATAAATATGTATATTATATTGCATATACATAAAATTATAAGGCACTAAATTTAACATTATATTTATTGTCCACAGGTGAACACTAAACTGACAAAACAAGAAGAAAACATTAAAATGAAATTATAATATTATATATTATTTATGAAATAAAATTGTGATGTAAATATTAGTTATAAATATATAATTTTGTAATACAATGACAGTTTAATAAATTACTAATTAATATTATAATATATAAATCTACATATTCATTTAATATATTATATCTCGAAGAGCTACAAAAATGTACAAAACTCCAATTTCCAGGGCGAAATTGACCATGAACACCCTCTTGGATTTTTTCCAAAGTCATATCAATCGAAAGATA